>PITA01018800.1:0-38327 GCA_004023965.1 Spilogale gracilis | reverse complement strand
CTCCTGCAGCACCTCTCCCCTCTCCTGGGTCCTCAGGGGCTATGTTCCAGTGAAGGGTGAGGGGGGGGCCGATGGTAAACAAATGCCAGAAGGTGAATTGGGCAAGGGGGAGCAGGGAAAGGCTGGGAGCACCATGCAGGTAGGAGATGGGAGGAGGCCTCACTGACACGTGAGGGGGTAGCAGGGGACAGTGGGGTGCTGCCGGCCAGGTGGAGGGCAGGGCCACAGCCTGGATGTGCTGGGGGCTCTAGGAGCTGCTGCAGCGTGGGGGGGTGGGATCGGGTCCTGGGGTCCCCACATCCGCAGCCACCCTGTGTGGGTGATAGGACAGGAGATAGGTTTTAGTAGGTTCATTCTGATTTTGGGTCAAGAATGCCCCTGAGGCGGGCTGGGGTGAGGGAGGGAGGGAGGGAAGAGGCTCTGCAGTCGGCAGCAGAGGTCATGGTGTCCTGGACCAGGGCGGGAGAGTTAGGGGCGGTTACATTCTGATATGATTTGAAGGTTGAGTTGAGAGGATTTGCTCTGCGCAGGGACGAGAGAAAAGAAGTGGGTGAGCTGAAACCCAAGGTTTCTGGCCCGAGTGGGTGGAAGTATAGGGGCACCACTAAGGGAATCGGAGGGCTGGGACGGGACGGGTTTTGGGGAGAGGTGGCTGAGGGTTGGTTTTGGCCACAGTAAGCTTGAGACGAGGCCTGGGAGTCGCGTCTGTAGGAAGCGGTTGTGGGTCTGAGCCCCTGCTTTTAGTGCAGAGGTCTGAGGCTACGAGTTCTCACTGTGTCAGGGTTATTTAAAACCCCCGGCCAAGGAGGAATCCCCGGGGGGTGAATGCAGACAGGAGGAGGCAGACTCCAGACCCAGAGCTCCGGGCCTCTGCCGAGGACAGGCTGGGGGAAGAGCTGAGAGCAGCAAGGCGCCTGAGAAGCTGCCTGGAGCCGGGGGCAGAGAGGTCGGGGGCTGGCCCGGGCCCAGAGAAGGAACATTCTTCCTTAGAAGGGAGATTTGAGCGCCTGCAGCCCTGAAGGGCTGGAGAAACTCCTGGTCAGTGCAAGACAGAGAGCAGGACCCCCAGGCTTACTCTTCCTTAGCCAGAGTGACGGGGAAGAGTGAGTGAGACCCCGCAGGCCTGGCTTGCTGTGCTGTGGCCAAGTCTCAGAGGCTGGGCTGTCCTTTGAGCTCAGAGAGGATGGCAGAGGCTGGAGGGCTACAGTCCGTGCTGGGAGGAGACTGGGTGAGGGCCTGCCTCTAGGCCAGACGTAGCTCACCGCATCTCCGTCAGGGAGGGACAGCTGTCTCTGCTTTACGGAAAATGAAACTGAGGCCGGGAGGCCGTGTGGCTCGATGTGGTGACGTCACACTGTCAAGGGCACACTTGGGCTCCCGGGCCAGGGATCTTCTCACTGCTGGCCACCTGTCTCCTTAGAAAAGCTTTATGAAAACAAACTGCAAAGCAAGTTGCAGAAGTTTGAGTATGGTCTGAGGCCATTTAGATAGGGCTTAAACTACGCCAAGCGGTGCTTGATGCTGCTTAAGGACAGGACTGCACAGAGCCGCAGTGTGATGATAAAGTCAGGAGAGCGGACGGAGAGAAGGGTCCCTCGCGTGCGCCCCGCGGCCGGCGTACTCCAGACGGACTGCTGCAGAAGGCGCAGTCGTGCCAGGCTTCGCGCTGTTCCTGCGTCTGAGCTGGGTCTGAGTAAGTGAGGGAGGCTGGCCGCGGGCCCCCGAGAGGAGGAGGCGCCAAGTGTGCCGGCTCTCCTGGCTGTGTGTGCGCCAGGGGTAAGGGGGAGGGCTGGGCCCCCTCACAGCTGCCCCTGTCATGGATCAGGGGAACGGTCAGCTCTTGTCGCCTTGTTCATGGCGTCTCTGTCCATAGGGCCACTGTCCCATCCCACAGAGGCCCCTCCTTTCCTCTCAGCACAAGAGGCAGATCCTGCAAAGCCTACGCGGGCTCCCCTTCCCTTTGAGACTCCTGGTGCTCCTTTATCTGTGGCCTGGGTGCCCCGTGTGCACAGGCACTGTCCCCTTCGTGGCACCTGCCGTGTGCGGCTGGCTTCTGAGGGACTCGGGCTGCCTCGGAGCTTGCTCAGCATGGCTCGCAGGAGCCCACGGCCACATTTGTAGTTTTGTGAGCGGGGCATCATATGGTTGGTAGCTTGAACTGGACTGTGGGGAGATCGTTACACCCGGAAGTCAGGTGGCTCCACATCAGGGCCCCTTCTCTTTCACTCTGGAGAGCTGGGTGTCAGCATTCAGCGGGCTGGCTCCGGGGAGTGCCCCGGTGGACCCTGTCTCCGGTCTGTCCTTCCTCCCCAGGCCCGCTGGCGGTAGGGAGTGCTGCACGGGGCTGCCCTCTGGCCTGCTGTGCTGCCATCCTGAGCACGTGTCGGGGGCCGCCTGGGAGTAGGAGCTGGGCCCCCACGCCCCACACACCACGGTTTCCCAGGCTGTCCCTTGCCGCTCTGGAAAACCGACAGCCTTCGGAGCTTCAGTGTCTCCCCGGTCACACGATGCCAACGAGACATAGCTTCCACCGCTGGGGAGAGCACGGCGGTGTCACTGCTGACAGACTCGGGTGGTGGGCGAGTGTGCTGCGATTGGGGACTTCTAGAAGCTTCTTTGAGGTGTTTCTCCCCTTCTTCATTTGATGCTACTGGTCTGCAAACAGGTATTGGAAGCGCAGGGATGTGTCCCCTGCCTGACCCCCTCCCTTGGTGCTGGAAAGAAGCACGCCCAGGGACATCCTAGGGGTGTAGGGCGGTTCTCCGGGGTCCTAGCAGGGTCATCTGTGGACCGGGGGTGGTAGGGGCTGGGTGGGAGCTGCTCATGTGTGCATCTGCATGTGCGGGGCGCTTCTAGTCTCACGGGTGTGGATTTCATGCGATGAGCTTGTGCTCTGGCCCCACTTACAAATGGAGGGTAGATGCGGGGCTCAGGATTGGGTTCCGTCGATCCTAAACCCAAGGTGCTGCTCTTCTTGTCCAGTCCTTGCAGTGGCTTATTGCTGGACACCCAGTGGGGACCCCTTACTGGCTACCTTGCCAAGTGAGAGTCTTTGTAGCCCGGTTGTTGCGGACTGAATCGGAGCCCCCGCTGTGTAGGGGAAGTCCTAAAGCTGATGTGACTGTGTCTGGGCGTGCGGTGTCAGTCCCGTAGGACTGGTGTCCTTGTAAGAAGAGGAAAAGACACCAGCATCTCTGTCGCTGCGTGTGTGCGCGTGCGTGCGTGTGTGCGTGTATGTGTGTGTGCGTGTGTGTGCGTGTATGTGTGTGTGTGCGCGCGCGTGTGTGCGTGCATGTGCGTGTATGTGTGCGTGCGTGCGCGCGTGTGTGCACGTGTGTGTGCGTGTGCATGCACAGAGAATAGGCCATGGGGGACCCAGCAAGAAGCAACCATCTGCAGGCCAGGGAGAGGGTCTCACCAGACAGCATCCCTGACGGCACCTTGACCTCAAACTTTCAGCCTCCCAGACTGTGAAGAAATAACCTGTGAGAGCCGTCCAGCGTGGTCTTTCCCGAGGCAGCCAAGTGGACCGGAACACCGGAGGGCGCTCTCTCTTACCAGCACCAGGGGCTTCGCGGACATCATCCACACTCATTATCTTTGCGGGATTTACACGCCTTATTTCACTTAGATTGTCCCTGTTTCACAAATGAGGTGCCTGAGGCACAGTGCGGTGGAGGGCCTTGCCCAGGGTCACAGCTAGCAGAGCCAGAATTTAAGCAAAAGAGGGGGTCACCTTGTAGCCACGGTCCTGACCACATACCACACTTGTGGTTCCCACATGAACTCCTTGGGTCTGATGCCAGCTGGCCCCCAGCCCTCAACACTGGGACCTGAAGTGACCCGGCACATGCATGGGGCCGAGGTGCCCCTTCCCCGGGACACTGGAAACCAGGTCCGGGCCTAAACCCCAAGAAGCTGAGGCCAGTGCCAGGCCCGTGAAAACGGGGCGCCCTCTGCAGCACCCTGGCATTTGAAGGATGAAAAACATTTCAAGTTTTCCTGTGAAAACGTCTGTTGTGGAAAGATAAGGTAATTCTAGCACATGCAGCAGCGGCTTCTTAGCTAGTTTGTGCAAGCACAGTCATGCTCATTTCTCACCTCGGAGCGGGTACGTCGCGGCCCGAATCAGCAGCTGGGGTGGGACCAGCCAGGTCGGCACCTCCCTTATCTGCTCACCTGGGCCCTGTGCCCTGGCCACGGGGGAGTTTGAGGGCCCTGCAGAGGACACAAGGGCCCTGGGCACCTCCAGCCATGAAAGGGATGTGCACCTGCCTCTGAGGTTGGGGGGCTGGCAGGGCCTTGCCTGCCCTGGGACCTCAGGCAGCTGCATTCGTGCATGCAGTGGGAAGAAGGCATGGGCTGAGCTCAGTGCTCTGGGGGCCCTGGAGTCCTGTTCTGCCTCCAGCCGGGGGGCCGTCCCCCGAATGGTCAGAGACAGGGCGAGTGCTGGGGCAGCATCTGCACCTGTCATCCGCACTGGTGCTCTCATGGAGAGCCCTCCGTGCTCGGCCCGCATGCGCTAGCAAAGCCGGGCTAGTGCAGACGCCCCTTTTTTGGCCAGTGTGGTGCCCCAGCTTCCCAATAGCAGTGCCTCGGGGGCCACCCGGCTGGCAGGGGAGGGTCAGATGGGGAGCTTATGCCCAGCCCCTGGTGTAGCCCTCTGCCAGTGCCCCTAGGTGTGGCCCCTCGCTCTTCCCGGACAGAGCACACTGGTCCCCATCTCCTTTTTATGCAATCATTATTCGTGTTACACCGTGCTGTCCACTCCAGCCGGGGAGTGCTGAGGGCTGGGGATGACAAGTTGCCTCATCACGTGGACCCACAGGAGAATGCAGCCCCCAGGGCCTCCCTCCCTTCTCTAGCCCCAACATTCTGGGTTCTGTGACTCCGAAGGATTGTGAGGGCGTGGCCCCAGCTCTGGATCCAGTTTTCTCTCGCTGCTGGCTTTCCTTGCAGACCTCTCCCTCTCTTCCACTTCTAGGCTTGTCCAATTAGAGGGAGTCTCACACCCTCACCCAAAGCATCTTTCCTCCATTTCCGGGGTCAGGAAACCCAGAATGTTCTTTGCTCCTGTGTCAGCAACATCTGTTGGCATTCTGACCAGGACTGGCCCTGCCCGCTGTCCAGGAGGCTGAGACCTTCCTCCCCAGTCACTCCGAGGACCAGCGTGCTCAGGAGGGAGGGGCATTAGCAATTTGGGTGGTGGGCTGTGAAGTCAGAGGGAGCTAGGCACCCATGACCTGCTGTGGCCGGTGGGTGACAGGGTCATAGTGAAATCTGGAGAGATACCTCGAAGGGCCCTCTAGGCACAGTGCTTGCTCAATGCAGGGCTCCCTGATCGGAGGCTGCCTCCATTCAGGCCGACTGCAAAGCCAGTGTCAAGCTCAGATATGCTGGGGGAGACGGGCCATGTTTGGCTTCAGGTAGCAGTTTTGTTCTCTGTCTGGGGTGGGGGGGAGTTGCCTCCATGGTCTCTGGATGACCCAGCTCAGCTTGGAACAGTGGTGACATCTCTAGGTCCCAGCCCAGACAGGGCCTTAGTTAGCACCTCCCCCAGGGCTAGCACAACCCCATTTTATGATTTTTGGAAATCCCTCTCTGAGAAAATGCAGAACTCATTCACCCTTGGGGAGCTCTTGGCGGCGCTGGGTCCCATGCCAGCCCATCCGTGCAAGGGCCTGGCACTCACGCTGGGGACCTCAGTGCACCCTGAATGTGGCCACGACAGAGAGGACGGGGTGCATTGGAGATACAGGGAGCAGTGGCTCTGGCTGCTGGTGCAGAAGACGATGAATCAACTGCACACTGATGTGGGAGAGACGACGCCCCGGTTCTGTGCAGGGGCTGCTCCTGCTGCAACCTTATGTGTGACGTGTGATCGCATTATACTGCCAAGGGAGTTGTGGCAGGGATTCATTTACACGCAGGAACTGGAAACATGCCCACACCCTTTCTCATCTGGTCTCTACTGTTAGAGAAGATGCTGCATCCTTAGGCTCTGAGCTGAGCAGAGGAAGCACCAACAGCCCGTCGCAGCTCTACGGTCCTTCGTCCAGCAAGGGAACTTCATACTTCTGAGCAGAAATCCCTGGAGAGAGCATGAGGAGCTGCATGTGCACGCCCCCTAAGGTTCAAACGTTGAAGCCCTAACACCCAATATGCTGGCATTTGGAGGTGGAGCCTTTGGGAGGTAATGAGGTTTATGCGAGGTCAGGAGGGTGAGGCCCCGATGGATTTACACCCTTGTAAGAACAGAAGCAGAGACTGGAGCTTTCTCTGTGTCCACCATGTGAGGACACATCTATAGGCCAGGAAGAGGGCTCTTACCGGAGACTGAGCCAGCTGGCCCTTGGATCTGGGACTTCCCAGCCTCTAGAACGTGAGGAATAAATATTTAAGCTGCCCAGTCTGTGGTATTTTGTTACAGCAGGCTGAACAAGTAAAAGTTCAACAAAATACGGTAGGTGCCCGTAGGTGAAGCAGGCACTGTCCGCAGGGACCGGAGGCTGTTGTCCTGTAGCTGCCTGGGGTCCCACAGACCTCCCCCATCAGGCCCTGCAGGCCTAGTCAGCGCTCTTCACCTTTATTAAAGTCCTATTGAAAATGAGGGTCTGGGATTCTTCCTACCTGTTTCTTGCATAGTGTCAGATGTTTTTAAAGTGTTTTCCTTTGATCCTGGAAGCAATAAGTGCTCTTGAGGCAGGATTAAAATTTCATGCTTTAAAGGAAGGGGAAACTGATGTGCACCAGGGACCGACTACATGCCAGCTACTGTCCCAGGCAGCGGGCAGAGTAAGCAACAGTCATCACACTTGCAGAGCTGCGCACGATAAACCATGGCATGATATAAGATGTTAGAAGGAGGCAGTGCCTGAACAGATTAGACCTGAGTCAGTGGAATTAGGGGGCCCGGAGTGGGTGAGGACAGGAGATGGGGTGCAGTTCATACGAAGTGGCAGAGCCAGCCTCAACGACCAGGTGATGTGGGCAAACGTTGCAGGAGGTGAGGGAGTGAGCCATGCGGCTATCTGGGTGAAGCATGTTCCAAACAGCGGAGGCAGCCCTGCCCGAGTCCTGTGTTTGGACATGCTGGAGTGCTTGGGGAGCAGCTTGAGGAACAGGTGGCTGGTGTGGCTGGGGCAAAGCAAGTGCGGGAAACAGGAGCTCAAGTTAGAGGGTCACGTCAAGGAGGGTCTCAGAGGACGTGGTGAAGACTTGGGTTTTTACTCTGAACCAGGAGCCATGGACGGATGGAACAGAAAAATGACATGATCAGAACTTTATTTTAGGAAGGTCATTGTGACTTTGTGGATGGAGGAAGGGTGTGGCTGGTTGAGTCCTTCGGAGGCTACCGAGGTAATACAGTGATGGAGAACGGGTGGCTAACACCCGGGCAATAGCAGGGAAGGGAAATTGTCAGGTTCTTGATGCATTTTGAAGAGTGAGCCACCACGATTTCCAGGTCAGTTGGTAGTGCGTCGTGATGGAGCAGGGGAGGCACTAATGACCCTAAAGCATTTTACTGGAGTGACTGGAAGGGTGCAGGAGGGTTAGGAAGGTGCAGGACAGAATCATGAGCTCAGTTCTGGCTGGCTGATTCTGAGATATCCAAGTGGGACTCTCATGTAGATGGCCTCCCAAGATCCTAGACGGGGGAGAAATAAGGTTTCCCAGGTCTGTCTGTTATTTCATGATTTTCTCTCTTCCACTAGTTTTGGGGACTGGACAATAGAAAGGGGCTGGTACAGCAAATATCACATGCGCTTAGGTATGCGAAATCCAGATTACTCCAATCCCAAAAGCTCTTCCAATGAATGCCCTGGGTGGGGCCGGCAGCTCCCACCGTGGTGCTGTGCAGCCCGCTGCGCAGAGATTTCCGTGACTGCTCTGTGCAGCTGTGATTTTTCATGCACCCTCTCTCCCTTTAGACTGTGAGGCTCCAGAACGTAGCACTGGGTGCCCAGGTCTTGCAGGGACGCTATGGCAATGACTCAGTGACCACTGATGCCCCTAGAGAAACACAGCCCTCTGGCCCCCAGTACAGGAAGCAAGGGTTTGAGGTGGCCCTCTTCAGAGGGGCAGCAATGATTGCAAAGTCTTTGGATGGTATTTCTAACTCCACCTGCAGAACTCGGTGTGGGCTGTGCAGCCAGACAGTCTCTCAGGGACAACTGCCTTTCCGGGGGAAATCCTGAACCTCTCTTCCTGAACCTTTGTTATTCTTTTGGTTTTTTCCTCTTTTTGCAAACTGCTAATTCATATTCTTTATCCATTTTTTCCCTTCTCTTGGGTTGTCTCCCTTTTACCTTTTGATCTGCAGGGAAGAGTTCCTACATTATATATGATGGCTACTGGTCTTTGCAAATATCTACTTCCAGTGGTGGCGGTCTTTTCATTTTGTTTCTGATGTCCTTTGTTCATAAAATTAAAAAATTTCATTATGGTCAAGTTTATGATCTTTTCCTTTATGGTATGTTCTTTTTGTGTCCTTTGACAAATCTCTTTATAATGACATAATAAAAGGTATTTTGTAATATATTCTAAAAGTTTTACAAGTTTTACTTTTCATGTTTAGATTTTTAATTCACTTGGAATTGATTTTTGTATAACATATGTATATCATATAAGGTGAAGATCTGTTTTTATATTTTCTCATGTGGATTACCCTGTCTTTGCATCACTTGTGGAAAAGTCTATTATAACTTATTTTTTTATGAACATATAATGTATTACTTGTTTCAGGGGTACAGGTGTCTGATTCATCAGTCTTACACAATTCACAGAGCTCACCATAGCACATACCCTCCCCAATGTCCATCACCCAGCCACTCCATCCCTCTTACCCCCTCCACTTCAGCAGCCCTCAGTCTGTTTCCTGAGATTGAGTCTCTTACAGTCCGTCTCCCTTTCTGGGTTCATCTTGTTTCGCTTTTTCCCTCCCGACTCCCCACAACCCCCCCGCCTTGCCTCTAAAATTCCTCATATCAGAGAGATCATATGATAATTGTCTTTCTCTGATTAACTTATTTGGTTTAGCATAATACCCTCTAGTTCCATTGACGTCATTGCAAATGGCAAGATTTCATCTTCTGATGGCTGCATAATATTCCATTACACACACACACACACACACACACACACACACACACACACACCACATCTTCTTTATCCATTCATCTGCTGTTGGACATTGAAGCTCTTTCCATAGTTTGCTATTGTGGACATTGCTGCTATAAACATTAGGGTGCACATGCCTCTTCAGATCACTACATCTGTATCTTTGGGGCAAATACCCAGTAGTGCAATTGCAGGGTCATGGGGTAGCTCTATTTTCAACTTTTTGAGGAATCTCCACACTGTTTTCCAGAGCGGCTGTACAAGCTTGCATTCCCACCAACAGTGTAGGAGGGTTCCCCTTTCTCCACATCCTTGCCAACCTCTGTCATTTCCTGAGTTGTTAATTTTAGCCATTCTGACTGGTGTGAGGTGGTATCTCACTGTGGTTTTGATTTGTATGTCCCTGATGCTGAGGGATGTTGAGCACTTTTTCATGTGTCTGTTGGCCATTTGGATGTCTTCTTTGCAGAAATGTCTGTTCATGTTTTCTGCCCATTTCTTGATTAGATTATTTGTTCTTTGAATATTGTGTTTGATATGTTCTTTACAGATTTTGGTACTAGCTCTTATCTGATATGTCATTTGCAAATATCTTCTCCTATTCTGTCAGTTGTCTTTTGGTTTTCTTGAAGGTTTCCTTTGCTGTGCAAAGCTTTTTATCTTGATGAAGCACCAATAGTTCATTTTTACCATTGCTTCCCTTGCCTTTGGAAAAGGTTCTAGGAAGAAGTTACTGCAGCTGAAGTCAAAGAGGTTGCTGCCTGTGTTCTCCTCAAGGATTTTGGTGGATCCCTGTCTCACATACAGGTCTTTCATCCATTTTAAGTCTATTTTTGTGTGTAGTGTGAGGAAATGGTCCAGTTTCATTCTTCTGCATGTGGCTGTCCAATTTTACCACACCATTTGTTGAAGGGACTGTTGCTTTTTGTTTTTTGTTTTTTTTCTATTGTACGTTCTTTCTTGCTTTGTCAAAGATGAGTTGACAGAGTTGAGGATCCATTTCTGGGCTTTCTATTCTGTTCCACTGATCTATGTGTCTGTTTTTGTGCCAGTACCAAACTGTCTTGATGATTACAGCTTTGTAATGGAGCTTGAAGTCCAGAATTGTGATGCCACCGGCTTTGTTTTTCTTTTTCAACATTCCTCTCATTATTCAGGGATTTCTGGTTCCATATAAATTCTAGGATTATTTGTTCCAATTCTGTGAAAAAGTTGATGGTATTTTGATAGGGAGTGCATTAAATGTATAGACCGCTCTAGGTGGCATAGACATTTTCACAATATTTGTTCCAATCCATGAGCATGGAACATTTTTCCATTTCTTTGTGTCTTCTTCAATTTCTTTCCTAAGTGTTCTATAGTTTTCTGAGTGCAGATTCTTTGTCTCTTTGGTTAGATTTATTCCTAAGTATCTTATGGTTTTGGGTGTAATTGTAAATGGGATCAAGTACTTAATTTCTCTTTCTTCTGTCTTGTCATTTGTGTTCAGAAATGCAACTGATTTCTGTGCATTGATTTTATATCCTACCACTTTACTGAATTCCTGTATGAGTTCTAGCAGTTTTGGGGTGGAGTCTTTTGGGTTTTCCACATAAAGTATCATATAATCTGCAAAGAGTGAGAGTTTGACTTCTTTTCTGCTGATTTGGATGCCTCTGATTTCTCTTTGTTGTCTTATTGCTGAGACTAGGACTTCTATTTCTATACTGAATAGCAGTGGTGATAGTAGATATTCCTGCTGTGTTCCTGGCCTTGGGGAAAAGGTCTCCATTTTCCACCATTGAGAATGATATTCACTGTGGGTTTTCTTTTTTTATAGATGGCTTTTATGATATTGAAGTATGTACCCTCTATCCCTACATTGTGAAGAGTTTTAATCAAGAAAAGATGCTCTATGTTTTCAGATGCATTTTCTGCATCTACTGAGAGTATCAGATGGTTCTTGTTCTTTCCTTTATTAATGTATTGTATCACACTGATTGATTTGAGGATGTTGAACCAACCTTGCGGCCCAGGAATAAATCCCACTTGGTTGTGATGAATAATCCTTTGAATGTACTGTTGGATCCTATTGGGTTAGTGTTTTGGTGAGAATTTTTGCTTCCACGTTCATCAAGGGTATTGGTCTGTAATTCTCCTTTTTGATGAGGTCTTGTCTGGTTTTGAGATCAAGGTAATACTGGCTATTCCCACTTATTTTAATGCTAACTCTCTCATACTTTGTTTTATATAGACATGGATCTGTTTCTGGGCTCTCTTAATTTGCTCCATTTTGCTATTCAATGGTCCCTGGGTCAATACCATACTGTTTGAATACCTACAGGTTTATTACAATTACTGATATTTGATAAAGCAAACATTTCTATCTGTGTCTTTGTATTAAAAAATTTGGGTCTTTTTTGGGCAAAAATATTTGGCCAGGTATATTTTAGAGTCACTTTGTCAAATGCCATGAATACCCTGTTGGATTTTAGTTGGAATTACATTGAAATGCAAGCATATTTTAGGGAGAATTGATACCTTTATTGTATTGACTCTTGAAACCCACGAACATGGGAAGAATCTTTTTTACATTTACTTATTTTTTTTAACTTTTTTGTTTTTAATAATAATTCATTTAATTTTTTCAGTGTTCCAAGATTCATTGTTTATGCCCCACGCCCAGTCCTCCATACATTTACTTATTTATTTTAATTTTTTTTGGTGCTTTCTTAGAACTTTCTTTATAAAGACAGAGCTACAATTGTGTAGATTGTGTATCTCAGTCTATGTAATGATGCCCCTGGAGTTGTACAGTGTTTAAACTTCTTGGCTACTCAGGACAAACATGTGTATAGGTTTTGCACAACTATTTTTGCACTTATTTCTAAGGATCTTAAGTCTTAGTTGCTATTGGAAGTATATCTTTCAAAAATTTACCTTTTTAATTTTAACATTGCTGGTATATATGTATGTATATTTGTGTGTGTGCATGTACACAACCACATCTTGTATTCGACTTGCTGAACTCTATTAGTTCTAATAGTTTTTAGGGTTTTTAAAGATTTTTTTCTTTGTAGACAACCATAGAATCTTTGGATAATATTTGTTTCATCTTTTCTAACCTTTAAACTTTTTTTAAGTGCAATGAGTAAATAAACTTCAATAGTGTATTTAAAAATACAGAAAACTCTATGTTGGGACAGTCATGGAACTATGAATATAAACTCAATTTTACTTGATAATATGGAATTATTAATTTTTTAAGATATGGTAAATGTATTGTGGTTATGTAGACACACGATTTTATTAATTAAAAAAAATTTTTTAGGGGCACCTGGGTGGCTCAGCATCTGACTTTGGCTCAGGTCATGATATCAGTATCCTGGAATTGAGCCCCATATTGGGCTCTGCACCCAGGGACTGCTTCTCTCTCTCCCTCTGCCCTTCCCCTGCTCATACTTGCTATCTTCCAAATAAATAAAATCTTAAAATGATTCAGCTTTTCCATTTCTTCTTGAGTCAGTTTTTTAAAGTAGTATTTATTAAGAAATTGTCTAAATTGTTGAGTGTACATGAAATTTTAAATAATTCTCTGTCTTTTAAAAATTTTAGCCTCATTTTTCACCAATTTCAGCTCTTTATTATTATTTTCCTTCACTTTCCTCTGGTTATACTTGTTTTCTCACTATCAAGTTGATGCTTTGCTTTTTAATATTCAGCTCTTCTTTCTGATGTGATATAAGGATCAAAGACTCTAGTTTCTGTTAAAGTACCCTCAGGAGTTTTGGTACCTAGTGCTTTTATTATTGTTCATTTTTTAGAGTCTTCCAATTAGCATTTTGATTTTTTTTTTAGCCTGTGAGTTATTCATAGATATATTTCTACACCCTCAAAGGTGTGGTTTTGTTTGTTATTTATTTCTAACTTGGCTGCATGATACAGGCTCTTTGAAATTTGTTGAAACTGGCATTAGGTCTACTATGTGATCAATTTCTTGTTAATATTCCTGTGTTGTTGAGAATTATGCATACTCTTTGATTATTGCATCTTATGATTGTCCTATCAGTCAGGATTGTTAATTGTGTTGTTTGAATTTTCTATATCTTCGAGTTTCTTTCATATGCTTTATCTGCTGATTCCTGAGAGGTGACTTAAAAATCTTTCAGAATAGTTGTAAATTTCTTTCCTTGTAAATTAGGTCAATTTTTGCTTTATAAATACAAAGCTATGTTTTTGTTGTATATAATCTAGAAAGTTTACATCATTTTGCTGAATTCTTTTCTCCATTATATAATATAATATAATATCTATTTTTCTTAATAATATTATTCTTTTGGTTAATATTTCCCCAGTGTATTTCTTTTACATTCTTTACTTTCAATTTTTCTGTATCCTTGGGTTGTAGGTGTGACTCCTGTAAAACAATCTAGTTTTAGATTATTCTTTTAATCCAACCCAACAATCCATGTTTTTATTTTTAAACAGGAAAGTTTAGTCAATGTATATTTAGTGTGATAACTGATTATAGTTAGATGTTTTCTAGCACTTTATTGCACTTTATTTTGTGCCCTCTGTTTGTTTGCTTTTTCTGTGACTTTCCCCTTTCTTTTTAAAAATGATTTTATTTATTTATTTGAGAGAGAAAGAAAGCACAAGGGAGAGGAGAGAGAGAGAAAGACAGAGGGAGAGGGAGAGCATGAGAGCACAAGCGGGGAGGGGAGGGGCAGCGGACTCCCTGCTGATAAGGGAGTCCTCCAGGGGCTGGATCCCCAGACTCTGAGATCATGACCTAAGCTGAAGGCAGATGTTTAATGGACTGAGCCATCCAGGTGTCCCTCCCCTTTATTTCTTTCCTTTAATTGGCATGACTGAGTTTTCTTATTCCTCTTTTTTATCCTCTGCTTGTTTGGAAATTATGCATTCTTACATATGTGATCATGCAAACTTTTTAAACCCTTTTAAAAACAAACAAACTGCCCTCCTCCAGTTTTATTGACATAAAATGACACATAGCACCATATACATATAAGGTCTACAACATAATGATTTGTCTGACATACATTGTGAAATGATCCCCACATTAAGTTTAGTTAACATCCATCATTTCATATAGACACCAAAAAGAAAAAAAAATATTTTTTCTTTTGATGACAACTCTTAGGATATACTCTTTTAAACAATGTTCAAATATATCATACAGCCATGTTAGTTGTAGTCATTATACTGTATGTTGCATCCTTAGTACCTTCTTATCTTATAATTGGAAGTTTGTACCTTTTGACCACTTTAATCCAGTTCTCACTCCCGTCATCCCCATCTCATCTCTCTCTCTCTCTTTTTAAATATTTAATTTATTTATTTGACAAAGAGAGGCATAGCTAGGGAGGGAACAGAAATAGGGGGAGGGGGTGAGAGAGAAGCAGGCCTCCTGTGGAGCAGGGTGCCTGATGCGGGGCTCGATCCCAGGACTCTGGGATCATGACCCAAGCCAAAGGCAGACTTTTAATGACTGACCCACCCAGGTGACCCCCCATTTTATGAGTTGTTTGTTTGTTTGTTGTTTTTAGATTCCACAATATAAGTGAGATCATACAGTGTTTGTCTTTCTCTGACTTATTTTGCTTAGCATGCTCTTGAGGTCTATCCACGCTATTGCAAATGATAGGATTTCCTCCTTTTTTAGGTCAAATAATATTCCAGTGTATTTATCTACACCACAACTTCTTTATCCATTTACCTCTCCGTGGACACTTAAGGCTGTTTCCATATCTTGGTTATTGTAAATAATGCTGTCATGAATGTGGGGGTGCTGATATCTCTCTGATAGTTTTTATTTCCTTCAGGTATATTTCCAGAAGTGGAATTGTAGGATTATATGGTCATTCTACTTTGAATTTTTTGAGGATCCTCCATAATGTTTTCTACAGTGGTTGCACCAATTTACATTCCCACCAATAATGCACAACGTTCTCTTTTCTCCATGTCCCTACCAACACTTGTTGTTTCTTCCTTTTTTGGTAAGAGACATTCCGACAGGTATGAGGTGATTTCTCACTGTGGTTTTGGCTTGCACTTTCTTGATGATAAGTGATGATGATCATCTTCTCACGTACCTATTGGCCATTTGTATAACTTCTTTGGAAAAATGTCTGTCTGGGTCATTTGCCCATTTTAAACATTGGATTGTTTATTTTTCTTGCAATTTAGTTGTATGAGTTCTTTATAGTCGTTGTATAATAATCCCTCATCAAATCTATGATTTATAAATATATTTCCCATTCTCTAGGATGTCTTTTCATTTTGTTGATGGTTTCTTTTGCTGTGTAGAGGCTTTTCAGTTTGGTTTAGTCCCACTTATGATTTGTATATGATATCACATCCAAAAGATCATTGCCAACACCCATATCAGGGATGTTTTTGCTGTTTTCTTTTAGGAGTGTTATGGTTTCTGACCTTACATTTAAGAACACTCAATGGAAGAAAGGCAGTCTCTTCAGTAAATGGTGCTAGGAAATTTGTATATTCACAAGCAAAAGAATGAAACCAGACCCCTATATTATAGCACAAATATCAACTTGAAATGGTTTAAACACATAAACTTTAACATGTCAAATTAACAAGTCTAAAAGTGATCTGCCTTGCACCTGTCCCCAAAAAGTGTTTAAGCTCTAGTCATCCCCTGTATGCTTGCCTTATTACCTATTGTTTGTTAATTCTCATTCTTGTTGGTTTTCTGGTAGTAGGCACTTTGTCTTTGGTTCTCTGCTGTACTCATGGTGCCCCAAGCAGTTCCTGGCACATAGTAGGAGATTACTATATGCTGAATAATTGGGCTTTGTTAGTTACTCAAACTTTAAGTGTTTTTAGGTTATATTCCCCACAATAGTCATCATTGTTATTATTGTTTTATATCTTTATTGAGTGGCTGCTACTTCTTCTCTTCATTAAAGCAAGGCATATTTCAATGAGAAAAAAATGTATGCCTTCTAAACTAGGGTATGCCTTATGCTTGATGAATTATGTTGCTGGGTTCCAAAGATACTGCATCTTCCAGTAGTGGTTTCTTCACCTCATGAAGCACCTGCTGTTCAGGGCCCTTCAAGAATCCTACTGGCAAAGAGTCTCTGTGATAGTGTGTACTGCCCCTGGATCATCTGTCTGCCGGCGAGAATGAATCTTTAACATAGCTGCCAGGGATTTTAAGACAGGGCTCCTAGTATCCCCTCTCTTTCCCACACCATTTCCCTTCTCACTATCAGATTATTCCCATGAACTTACAAATGTGCTGTCATTTCTCCCATCTGGAAAGCAACGCTTTCTGACACTGCTTCCTCTTCCAGATACTACCAGAGATGAGGCATGCTTCGAGCTGGAGCTGGTGGGGCTGCAGATAGATTGCTGCATCAGAGACAGTGGTGTTGAGGCTGACACTGGGTGTTTGGTTTCTCTCTTTGCAGAGATCTGCAGGGAGTTCCATACAAAGCTTGTATCCCTGAAATGGAGGAGGAAGTGGGAAGGATCATAGCTGGGGAAGGGCCCAGGCTCCTAGGCCACTGGTCATCCTTGGGAACCCTGGAGCATGTCTCATCTGGTCTCTAGACAAGATCTAATTTCCCTGCTGTTTCTAGACCTCTGGGGTCTACAGAAATATGGGTTCATCTCCCAGGCATTTCAGTACTTGTTGGGCCCTGGGGCAAGTAGGGAGTGTGACCCAGAGAGAGTTTATGGGGTGCGCCTTAGACTGGGAGAAGCCATTGAGAGACATCAGAGTCCAGGTGACTTAAGATGGGCAAAGTCGTAGGCGGAGTGGGACGGGCTCAGGGAGGGGGCTGCTAGTCTCCAGGGGTAGGAATGAAAGGCCCTTGGAACAGGCTGTGGAGAGTCGTTGCTCTGTTGCCAACCCTGCCTCAGAGCAGCCCTGTGTAGCCGGTGCCAAGGCCTCTCCCGAGTGCCGGGCTCTCACCTGGGCTCTCCTTAGCTGATCAGCCTCTAGAAGCACTGGGCCTCTGTTCTCACTGGGGGGGCGCAGTAGAACAGCTTCCCAGGCCCCACTCGACCCCACTCGACCCCCCTGAATTAGCCCCTGCCCTCACCGTGTGTGCCCCATGAGCCGTGCCAACCTCAGAGTCCCACCCCCCATCCTAGGGGGGCATCTCCTCAACCAGGAGAACAAATAAGGCCGTGTGTGCTAGACGTATCACGCAGAGCCTGGCATACACTAAGCAGCTTCTAAGGGTCCTTGTCTCCCGTCACCAACTTTGCTTGTCATCTGAGCTGCATGGGCTCTAGGCCTCCATGTAATCATCTGCCAAACACAGTAGATAATCTCGATTCTCCTGGCCTCCCAGGACCACGGAGAAACAACTTGAGGTAAGGACTTGAACAACGTTTAATCTAGGCCCGATCCTTGGCTTGGCCCCACCCACCAGGCTGAGTGGGATTTCGCTCCCACATATGACGACACCTCCCCTAAAGACCCCTGGCCCATCTCTCCAAATAAGACTAGGGACCCGCCCCTCCACGGCAGAACCCGTCACTCTCTGTTTGCCTCCTGATCTGTCCTCCTGAGCAAGATAAGGGTCTAATTCAGACCCAGGTCCTTGGATATGGCACAGGTCTGACGAGAGACTAGTGATGGCTTTTTAAACATGTGGCTGCATGAATGGGAAGCCAGCTAACAGAGGAGCCATGAGTGACGGCCGGCTCAGGGAAGGAGGCAGCAGCTATGGCTTGTAGCTGATAGGCCCTCGCTGAGTCTGATGATGCCCTGGTGTTCCCAGTTTTCCAGCCAGCCTGGTGCTTCGCCCAGGGCAAGCCCAGAACTGTTCTTGAGCCTCAGACAGGCTCCTTGACTCACACCCAAGTTCCCGTCCTGAAAGGGACCCCTCACTGCTCTCACCTGTCCTTTGTATCCTCTTTCCAGTAGCAACTTCTCACATGAACTGGAAGTTGACTGTTGGAGATTACAAGGGCTTCACGTCAGTATCAGAGCTGTTTCTGGCACCATTCTAACTCCTCCCCACGCGTCCATTCTGTGTCCAGCTCATCTGTCTTCCTCCCGTGCCGTCTCCGCCAGACCTGGCCTCCAGCCGCATGTTGTCAGACCCGGCTCCCTGGTCTCTGAGTAACATCACCACAGCGTCTGTCTGCCTTCCGGGAAGCCCTCCCCCTCGTTCGGCTCCTGTAATCCCATTTTGCTTGCCTTTCTTTTTCTGCTTCTCAGAGGCACGCACTTGCCCAGGCTCTGCCCTGAGCTTGCCTAGAACCATGGCCTGGGCACACTGCACGGGGGTGTCTGTAGGCTGAGCTCCCCCATGGATCACCGCTTAGGGGCTCCCTGACCCCTTCTTTTCTCACACTGGACATGCTCCCCTTCCCCAGACTCAATTGGTAATTTTTATCTTGCAGTCTTCTCTCCTGGTCTCTGTTCTGCACGTGGCACTTCCATCCATCCGGGTCGTCAGTCCCGAACCTTAGACATCATTCTGGGGGCGCCTGGGGGGCTCAGTTTGCTGAGTGTCTGACTCTTAATTCTGGCTCAGATCATGATATTACGGTCGTGAGACTCAGTCCTTGTTGGGCTCTGTGCTCGGTGAAGCACTTGCTTGAGATTCTCTCCTTCCCTCTCCCTCTGCTCCTCCCCCTCCCTCTCTCTCTCTCTCAAAAGGGGGGGGGAGAGAAAGAAAAGAGAAAAACAAAAAAGAAATCATTCTCTCCTTCCCTCTCCCTCTGCTCCTCATCCAGATTCTTCGCACTCTTTCACATGCTACATGTGTCTGACCCACGAGCAAGTCCCATTGTCTTGACTGCACACCTCCCCACTTACCATCGGCTTTCCCCATGAGGAACAAACTCCATCTATCAAGTGAGGGACAGACTCTCATTGCATCTACTGAGGAACTCCGTGAAATGAGGAGGGTAGGGTTATTACCCTCCCTTTGGAGACGGGAGTGCGGAGAGACCTGGGCCAGACTTGCCCCAGGCCAGGACTCTTGTGTTCCTTCTGTGCGTCTCCCCCACCTCCCACTCATGATGTTGGCATGGGGACTGAAAGCACAAGCATACACACTCCATCCAAGTCTGGGGTTCATTCGGAACCACCCTCTCCCACATTCTTAAGGACTATGAGGCTTTCCCTCTTTGTGCCTCAGTTTCTCTTACTGTGTTTCAGAGAGAGCCGTGCTACTCTGCTCTGGAGCTGTTCTGAGGATTAGGAGACCTGCTCTGCGCCAGCACACGTCGTGCTCGGGGAAGGCTCAGTGTCCATGACGATGCTGGTATCACTGAGGAGCTCAGTGTCAGGGCTCTCTTTAGAGCTGCCTACGCACCCTGGCTTTGCTCACTTCTGTTCCTCTTCAGTGCACTCCCACTGGCCCTCCCACCCAGGGGCTGCTCTGCAGCGTCTTCAGGAACATCTACAGCTGAATGTCCTGCACACGTGTCCTTGTGTCGTACTGAATTTCACGGTGCATCGGGCTCCCTCCCTCCTGCGACACTCCCTCCTCTTGGCAACTGCATACTCCCGATTTTCCTCCAGTTCTCAAATTCCTCTTTCTCTTGCTCCTTTGCTGGCTCCCCTCCTCCACTGGACTCTAAGGGCTGGCATCTATCCCCAAGAGGGTTGCCTCTTCTGTGAGACCTCGTGCACCTGCGTACCGTCACAGGGCAGCCCCTCAAGCGTGGTGCCCCGTCTCCTGGCCAGCCTGCCCCCCTAAGTACCCACGGCTGTCTGACACTACCTTTTGGGATATCTAGGGTACTGGCATTGGATATGCTTAAACTGAGTGGTACTTGTCCCTGAACCCGACTCATCTTTGTCCTCGCACTGGGGAGGACCTCTACCCCTAACCTGGTGACTCCTGCTTCGTCTGTTCCCTCTCCCACCTTCCATCGCTTCATGTTTCTTGGGTCCATCTCCTTTTCCCATCTGCACGTACCACTGTAGTCCAAACATGCAATTTCTCACCTGGATGGATCGCTTCGCCTCTCTAATCCATTCTCTGCAAAGCAGCTTATGTGATCCTTTAAAAACTCAAATCGGATCACATCACTCTGCTATTAAAAACTCTTCCGTCTTTGCCTGGGCCTCCGCTGATAAAATCCCAGTCCCTGGCACCCTGCACTCTCCTGGACTCCGTCGCTCCATGGCCTGTTTCTGCTCCTGGAATGTCCCATGCCCTCCTGCCCTGGCCCGGCCAGCTCAGCTTGCTGTCACCTCCGTGTCACTTCACCGAGGACACCGTGCTTTGCCCTCCCACTGATCCGGCACTTGCCACTCTGGGGCTCAGAGAAGCCACTTCTCGGAAGCAAGTCCTGAGCCACCTCAGAGCGCTGTTGACATGTGTGTAGCTGTGGTCTTGTGTGAGTCATCTGACCTGAACCCATCTGGGCTCCCAATTGTAAATTCCACAGAAGGACTGGTGCTTCCCCGGCCCCCGCCTCTCCTGGGCTGCCTGACCGCCCACTCGAGACCGGCACGAGATGCCCAGCAGGCACCTCAACAGGGGGCAGGTCTGAAAACCAAATTCCTGATCTCACCATGGCCAGATCCGCGCCTCCTGGAGCCGCGCCGCGTGCCCCGTGTGCCCCGTGTGCCCAGGCTGCAGTCAGCCCCCCAGTGGCTCTCTTGCTCCCAACCTGGTGGCTGGAATTGAAAATACCTTCCAAATCCCAATGGCAACCTGAGCACATTTGACCTAGAGATGATACGTTTTTAACATCCCCCTCGCTGTGGACTGAATGTTTGTGTCCCCTCCAAATGCCTAGTGTGATGAAAGTTATGGATGGGGCTGTTGGGAGGTGATTGGGTCACGAAGGTGGAGCCCCCCATGATAGGATTACTACCATTTTAAGAAAGGAAGGAACACAAATCTCTTTCTATCTGAATTCACCAAGAAAGGCCGTGTGATGGCATAACCAGGAAGAGAGACTTCAGGAAGAACCCCGCCAGGCTGCGCACTGATTGGACTCAGCCTCCAGAAGCACGAGAAATCAACGTTTGAGGCGGAAGCATGCTATTGTGGCGGTGGATGCTCCTCTTCTGTGTGACGAAGTCATGTTCAGTAATGACTAAACAAGGCATAGGGTACAGAAGAGAAATGCACGGAACATTTTCTCAAATTGAACTTTGTGTATACAATCATGCCAATAAAAAAATAAGTGGATTTTAATAAAACAGAGTTGACCACAAGAGCTACAAGTGGGGCACAAGGGGCAGTCACTGAAAGATATCACTGATGTGACATATTACTTACTTATTAATTCCTTTTTAATAAAGATTTTATTTATTTATTTGACAGAGAGAAACACAGTCAGAGAGGGAACACAAGCAGGGGGAGTGACAGAGGGAGAAGCAGGCTTCCCGCCGAGCAGGGCGCCCGATGTGGGGCTCGATCTCAGGACCCTGAGAACATAACCTGAGCCGAAGGCAAGATGCTTAATGACTGAGCCACCCAGGCGCCCCCTTACTTGATTAATTCTTTAATTTTAAAGTAATCACTGAACACTTACAAAAGGCTGAATTTCAAGGCTATTACAATCAGTAACAGTTCATGCAGGGGTTGGAATATGGGCTTCTCAGACGGCAGTGTGTGTACACCTCTGTTTCACTGTTTCAAATCTTAAACACAAACACCTCAGGAGGGACAGAGAATGGCGAGAGTCGAAGTGACTCATTCTGCTTCCTTGTCTTCATAGCTGCTTTGTCATCCATATTCATCTCAAACTGACGCCTGAGTGCAGGGCCTGGGGAGGGAGCCGGGCGGGCTGCCGTGGGACGGGTCTCTGCCAGGCTCACCGCAGAACTGAAGTCGTGTGGGTTACAGTGCAGGTGGAACACAAGGTCGACTAAAGGAAATGTCACAAAATGTGTCAGTCTGAAGGTCACAGTGTGTCCATAAACCGCGGCAGTGACTGCAGCGATCGTCCAGCAATTAGGTGAGGCCTGTCGTTGTTGTTTGTTTTGAGGGCGGTGTTTTATCACAGGTGCCACTGAGCATCAGCTCCTTGTGGAGGCTGCCTTCTCTCTAGATGGTTCGCCCTTCGTCGCCTCCGCTGGGGCCGACGGTTCCCACACCCTGCCCTGGTACCCAGCGGTACCCATGGCTTCTCACCATGTCCCTGCCCCGCAGTGACCCCGCCACGCTCTGCCCCGGATTCCTGTCACTGTCCCTGTTTACGGCTGAGTTGTGTCACCCTCAGACTCCACCTGCAAACTCCATGTGCGGGAGCCCTGACCCCCGGGCCTCAGGGTGCGACCACGTTTGAAGACAGATCCTCTAGAGAGGTAATTAAGGTAAAAGGAGGTCATTGGGGGTGAGAACTAATCTAATATGACTGGTGCCCTTACAAGAAGAGGAGATTAGGATGCAGACACGTGCAGAGGAAGAGGGCGTGAAGGGCCAGGGGATGAGTCACTTGGCGGCCCGAGCTAACTGGGAACAGTCAGACAAAGACTCACATGCTTCTGCCCGTGCCCCAGCTCTGATCTTCCCCTTCAGAGCATCTTCCCCATGGGAGCAGCACCACGGTTCTCACAGACGCCTCCAAAGGTCCCATCACCCTCACCGCAGGAGCCGTAGGCCCTCCTGGAGGGACTTGCAACCTCTTTCCTCCTCCCGTGTCGTCCTCTTCAGGACTGGGGCTTCCTGCTGCTGCTCCTCGAGGCCCTCCCCCTCCCCCCGGGGCCCTGGCCTTCCCCCGGCCCTCCCCCTCCCCCCCTCCCGGGGGCCCTGGCCTTCCCCAGACCCTCCCCCTCCCTCCCCCCCGGGGGCCCTGGCCTTCCCCAGACCCTCTCCCACCCCCCCACCCCCCAGGGCCCTGGCCTTCCTTGTAGTTATTCTGCGGGGGTGCTTCTCGCTCAGGGCTCACTGTGGACTTCCTTATCAACCCTCCTAGGGCACCTGGGTGGCTCAGTTAAGTGGTTAAGCATCTGACTCTTGGTTTTTGCTAGGGTTATGACCTCAGGTCTGTGAGACCGACTTCCACATGGGGCTCCTCTGTCCCCCCGACACCTCTATGAAATAAAAAAATAAATAAATGACCACCATTCTGTGAGGCCTGGCAAAACTTCACATCACCTCGCCTCAGCACCTCTCATCTCCTTTCCCTGCTTCATCTTTCCTCCCGTGTGCACGGTCTCACACTCGAGCGTGCTGGGTCTATCTCTGCTCCCTCTCCTGGTAGGGAGAAGGCTCTCTGCCCTGAACCTCAGTTCCCAGGACACAGAGCCGGTGACCAGCTATTCACACAAAGACGGAGCGTGTGAATGACTCCCGGACTCCCGGAAGCTCTGTCTACAGCGCAGGAAGCGGTCCTGGCTTAGGGGCATCTCCAGCCCCTGGGCTGACAGCTGGCGCCGCGAAATTCTGAATCAGATGTGCCGACTCCCTTGGACTTCAGCACACTCTCTAAGCAGATTTACAAATAGAGCTAAGATTGCAGAATTAGTCCCCTAAGACTTGGCTCTTTCAGTTAGGATGTGAAATGGGATTTCAGAGAAGGGGTGGAGAGATGTGAGCGGCCCAGAGGACTTCAGGTTAGAGGAAGGCTCTGGGAGCTAATTCACCCACAAAGCGTCTAGTTACACCTTAGAAGGGTTGGGGTTGAATCACTCTGTCACTGTGCATGTCATCTGGGACACACAATGAAGAGAAGAGCTGTACACGTTTCACTGATTCACTAGTTACATTTTGACCTCCTTCGCCCTGGTTACCTTGTTACCTGGATGGGATTATATCAAGAGTCTTGTCTTCTTTCCTAGTCCATGGCCACATGGAAGCTTGCCGTCCTCATGGGAACCTCACCCCTCCTTGCAGGGGCCCAAGACCTTCAAGCCTAGGCCATGACTTGGAAACGTTCCTTGGAGAAAGGGTACTTTCAGAGTTGTCATTTCAGGTCTCCTGGAAAGCGCTGCAAGGTTGGACACACTGGATCCTCCTGAAAGTGAAGACGGGCAAGTGCTCTTCTTCCTCTCAGTGTACTCAGCTCCAACCAGAGGAGGCCCACAGTCACCTGGCAGGTGCGTGTAAGAGTCACGGACAGTGTAGGGAAGCCCGTGTCCTGTGGTTTGAACTCGTTTAATGCTGGGAACTAACACTACCCACTATAGCAACGAGGAGGATGCAAGCCAAGGGTCTCCAGTCCTGGAGTTCAGGAAGCACACGGAACAAAGGGAGAGAGGCATTGGGTGCCCAGCCTTGCTGCCTCCTCCTTCCTGCCCAGCTGCTGTGCCCACTAGGCTGGTGATAGCTCTGCCTTTCAGAGGTCCCCATGGTGATGGGTCTCTGCCAATGGCACGGGGGCCATTAGACTTGCACTGAGGGCGTTAGAACAGCTATCCTGAGGCACGCTTTCAAGCCAAGAGACCACCATGGAAGCATATTTCATGCAGACAATGAATGTGAGTGATTACAGTACCTGACTTCTTTAAAATGCTATCAAAGTCTCCATGTATTAATTACAGAGCCATTTGCTGAGTGAAGGGAGAAGGGCAGGTATTCCTTTTCTGGGGACGAAGTCCATTAGAAATGGAGATACTCTCTTTAAATTGTGATGGGGTACTCAGAGGTGGGGAGTCTCAAAGAGGACCCCAAATGGGTCTGTGTCCCTTTGTCTGGCACCTGACGGTCACGATGGCCTGTCCAGGCCCGAGGAGCACTGGTGACGTCTGAGCCAGGCCACAGAGACGTGGTGCAGCACTCTGGGGCCAGGGCCTCCGAGGACAGTAGGGTGACAAGCATTTTGGCTTCCCTGTCCGATGTTTAACACGGATTTCTGGGCCTGTACTCCCACCATGGGGCCACCATTCCCACTGCCGCCCCACTGAGCCATCCACACAACATCCTCTGTGTCCCTCTTACACCTTTGTTCTTCCTTACATGAGCGAGATGGGGGCCAGCGCTCTAGCGGTCAGTTAGGCCAGTGAGGAGGCCCTTGTGTCCCCTAGCCCTGGAGTACCGGGAGTACTGTGTGGGAGTGGGGAGCTGGTCCCCAGGATTAGACGACTTCTGCGTCTACCAGAGGCAATGGATACTGCCCCCAGGGAGATTAGCCACTCCTCTTGGGCTCTTGGTCCAGGAGGCTCATCCAGATTCTTGGGGGGGACGGGGACAAAAACAAAAACAAAACAAAACAAAGAAAGTGTCATGTAATTGTCTCCTGGGCTAAGGAATTATTTTAGTTCACTTCATCCTTTTATGGGCCAGAGCCTGTGCTGAAAGCTGGGAAACACGGAGACATTAAATGTTAGTCTTGCCCTCAAGCGGCCAGGTCGGTGGGAGGGACACACACTTAAACAAGGACACTAAGAGAGGTTGAACGCCTAAGGGAGAAAGAAGATGCCCGGTGTGTGTGCGTATGCATGTACACGTGTGTGTGTGTGTGTGTGTGTGTGTGTGTGTGTGTGTGTGTGTGTGCATGTGCACGCACACCTAAGGGAGTCATCCATCCCAGTCCAGGGGCCCGCAGAGGTGACAGGTGAAGGCTCCTGGGGAAGATGAGATGCAGAAGCAGGGAGCTACGGGAATAATCTTGACTGAACGCAGCGGGAAGGGTCCTGAGTGGCCCCAAGAAGCCACATAAACCCAAGAAACCTGTAGTCACAGTGGAATGAGGCCTGGCGATGCCTCTTCATCTCACTCTCTCTCTCCCCATCCCTCAACCCACCCCCCGGCCCTCACCCCCTTAACTGTGGTAGTGTCTTGAGGCAGGACCCCAAGATCTTCCTTGTATTCCGATGTCATAGTGAGGTGAGGGACGTTAAAAGTAGGTCAATCCTGCAGCTAGGGAAGGGAGGGTACATTCCTCCTTGGGTACAAAAGTCTTGCTATCTGCTTGGAGGGCCTAGAAACAGAACTCTTTTCTATTTTTTCCACAAAAACATTTTAGTATGTATTTTGAAAACTTCTAGGTGAAACGTTCCTAAAAAATATCGTTTAAGTAAAAAAAAAAAAAAACAACCAAAAACTTTGATCAAAGTCATGAACTTTTGGAGTTTAAAGAGTCTAAGGACACAGAAGCTTTGTCATGGTTCCCTCGCCCTGCCTCAGGGGTTCCTGCTTCCCAGAGGAAACAGTTTCTGACAATTCCTTTGATGCCGTATTCACAACTCTAAATGAAATGCTGACATTGCTAACTTGTGATTTTTCCAGTTTCGGACGTTATCCTTTCACTTTCTGCCACGGAAGGTGGGGAATTATTTTTGGTTTGGACGTATCCCATCCCCCACCATCAGCAACACAGTTACCTCCTAGTTCTGAAGGGCTGACAATGCGAAAGTTCCCACGCTCCTAGGGAAAGACCGATTGTTCCGTCGCCATGGTAACGAATAGCCGCAGCACCAGTTCTAAACATTTTCAATGGATGGACACCAGCTGACTTCAATGAACGTGCTTTGCAGCTGACCAATCGGTGTCGGTCCCTAGCTAAGACTCAGCCAATCAGAGACAGACACACCCGAGTAAGCAGCCTTTGAGCAAGCATTCTCTTTCATCCAGTCATCTTCGAGGGATGATGGATGACGTCACCCCAGTCCAGCTGGCTGGCCAATCCCTGCACCCCAGCTCCCCACTCTGGGAGACTGCCTGAGCAGCACAGTTTAGGCCTGTTCAAATGAGCAGTAAATTCAGCTTTGTGTTTTATTTTAGAGTTGAACTAGGCCCTCATTACCTGTGACAAGACTAACATTCTGTGTTTACGAGGTGATTATGTTTAGGCTTTTCAAAGAAAAATGTTTTTGCTTTAACTGGAGTTAATGATTGCTCTTTGTTTTTATCATTCTGTTTTCCTTTCTTTCATGACTTTTTTGTTTTACCTGGAATTAATAATCGTTCTGTATTTGACATTTGTTTGATTTTTTTCCTGCACGTGTCCCTAATTTATCCCCAGTCACCTTTCTTTTGCCGTGCCCATTCCCTGTTGGTGTAAATTTCCTCTCGCAGTGTTCCGATGCATTGATATGCTACCAATCTCACTGTCCTGCACAGTGTTTCTTTGAGGCCCTGACTTGCCAGCGCCCCGGGCTATTCTGGCCCTGCTGCTCAGCCCCCTGTGTTCTTCCTTCGTTGCTTGCCTGCGATCCCTGATGGACTCCTGCCTCCTGGCAAGGTGATGACCCGCTTTGGGAGAAGCCCATCCTTTGAGAACTTCCTCAAGAGGAGTCCAGGGGAAGATAATTTGAGAAATTGCATGTCTGAAAATGTCTTAAACTCTTAACTCCTGATAATTCGGCTGTTGTAGAATTCTCTGATCAAGATCATTTTCCTTTAGAATTTTGAAGTCATGGCTTTTATTTCAATTTTCAGAGTTACTGACAAGAGTCCTCTCACATTCTGACCCTTGAACCGTTGGACCTAATCCATGTTCACTTATTTTTATAAACTTTCTGAAAGCTTACACGATACTCTGTTTGTCCTCTGTGTTCTAAAATTTGAAACATGGTGATTGCAAACTCATTTATCCCAACAATTATCCTCAATTCCTTCAGATTGTCCTGTTGCAGGTTTAAACTAATTCACCCATCTCTCTCCCTGTCCCCTCAACACTCTGAAGTGCTTGGGTGGAACTTTCGAGCTGGCAGAGAGGGAACAATGCGTCAGGGAAAGCTTGCCTATGCTGAGGTAGGCCCTACGGATTACCATCTAACCCCACTGGCCACTGATAGGACATCTGAGCCCTGCCTTGGTCTGCGGTCACCCGACACCTAACACTCTGCATCTCCTTATGTGAACTCTGAGGCCAGAAGGGCTCACTGACCCCCACAGCCATGCTGTTGCCCCTTTGACAGACACAGGACACTTGTGGGGTGGAGGGACAGTCCAGGCCTCTGTGCTGCCTCCTGGGGTTCCCACAGCCAATGGGACACATGTCCTCATGGTTTGAGGGATGCTCTAAGTTTGCTGGGGGTTGCATCATTCCTGCTTTGGGAGCTGCCTTGGGATGAGGGCTTAGGGACAAGGGATCTTCTAGCAGCACCAGCTTCTTTCCTGACCCTCTCCTCCCCCAGGTCAAGGGTTTCTGTTTGTTCTCTGTGGGGGAAATAGCTACTGATGTGGTAAGTTTCCATCCTGTTACTCATGCAGGGTCCCTATTTCTTTTTAGTCGGACTGTTTCTCCTGAAGTGTTGTCTCTGTCCTGGGGTCAGATGTCTCTCTGTGGTACAGGCCTGCATGCCCTGCTGGCTGGGGCTGACCTGGGCCACTCTGGAGGCAGTGAGTGTGTCATCACGTCCATGGTCCTAGGACTTCAACCATGCTACTCCTCTCAGGAGGAATGGGCTCACATGTAGTCTCCTCAGTCACTGAGCGGTCATGGCTGGAGAGACGGACTGATGCCCCGGGCTGGTTATCGCTGCAGGGAATTGTGAGAAAGGGTGCAGAGTGTGTGGGGTGGGGGATTGGACTGGATTTTTGTATCGCACATTGGTAGGTAATAAAATTATATTTTTAGAAAGCATTTTCAT
This sequence comes from Spilogale gracilis, assembly GCA_004023965.1. NCBI lineage: Eukaryota > Metazoa > Chordata > Mammalia > Carnivora > Mephitidae > Spilogale > Spilogale gracilis. The sequence continues at coordinate 9,766 of PITA01018800.1, read as the reverse complement.
GCAATTCCCCTGGCTAAATCCTCTTTGTTCTTCTATTTTCTGGAGAAATATTATGCAATGATTGGTTAATTTGAACTTTTAAACTTATATCAAGGATAATTATCAAATGTTTGCCATTGGAATTAGTAGGATTTTTTAAAAATCAAATGAAATGACAGCATTGTGAAATCAGGCCATTCTAGTCAGGGATAAAGCTCTCCTGGGAGTCCTGCGCTCAGGTGGGAAAGACTCAGGCTCCCCTTATCTCCAGGGGCCTCTCATCTCAGAAACTGCTCCCAAGTTTTGAGGACTCCACATGTCCAGCCTTCTCTACAGGCCGCCGCATATGGGGAGGGAGCAGCCCGGGGTGGCACGTAGGGCCTTGGTCTTATACTTCGTCCTGCGTTTAGCTGGCAGTGCGACCTGGAGGCTATTCATCTTCTCCAAGTCTGTCCCCTAGTCTGATGGGCAGGCTGTATCACCCGATTAGGTGCTTGTAGGAACATGGCAAATCACATGGTAAAGCTCTGACCTCAATGCCCGGCACAGGGTGGATATGTCTTATTCATTAGTTCCCTTCTCCTCTTGCCAGACCACCCATTGTTTTTATGGAACACCTACTTTGACCTCATCCTTTTGAGAGCCTGGTCCCTGCCCTCTAAGGACTTGAATTCTTCCTCCCTGCATAAAAAAATGTAGGATGATGCTGACAATAACCTACATGCAGGAGTGAGTCCTGCTTGCCAGGTGCTGTTCTAAGTGTCTGCATTTCTTTCTCTCATTTCCTAGATGGAGAAGTTGGGCACAGGAAGATTGCATGACTCAGCCAAGGCACCAAGGCCAGGCTAGAAAAGTCAGGATTTGAACCCTGGACCCACTTCCTCAAGTACCTCTTTGTGACTCGAGGTACCACATAGCTGGTTCAAGCGTGCTTATGACCAGAGAAGGGATGGAGTGGGTCTGAGGTCACTGGAAGGCTGTCCTGAGAATGGGTGGGTGGGCAGGTGGGCTGAGGGGAGTGACCTCAAAGGGCGCCGTGCTGGGGGATAAGATGGCAAAGTGTTTAGCTGGAGGGTGAGGCAAGAGTAGAGGAGAGTCACAGACTTCCCAAGTATGTCAGCGGCGGGAAGCCTTCCTTCAACACAGGTGGCCTTTCTTCTGTGTTGCCTAAGAGTTTCTGTACCACTTATTGGCTCAGCAAATATTCATGAGCCTCATTCTGACAGAGGTGGTAGGACTGGAGTCTGGTGGAGGAGACAGACCTACGCAGGTGGACACAGTATGATGTGCTGGGAACTATAACACTGGGGAATGGAGATCTGAGGTAGAGTCGGGGATAGAGCAGTGCCAGGGAAAAAGATGAGGAACAGCTTAAGATGTGTGCGGACTATAAGGGCTTTTACTGTGTAAAGATTAGGGTCCCTATTTTGTTGAAGGACAAGAGCTAAGTGAAGAGACTGACACCTCCCATTTTCAAACTTACTGTAAAGCTACATCAATGTAATATTGATGGAAGAATAGACAAGTAGATCAATAGAATAGAATAGAGAGCCCAGAAATAGACCCATAGTCAACTTATACTTGACAAAAAAGCAAAAGTAATACAACAGAGTAAGGATAGCCTTTTCAACAAATGGTGCTGAAAAATTGGACATCCACATACAAAAACAACAAATCTGCACACAGACATTATGTCTTTCACAAAAATGAACTCAAAGTGGTTCACTGACCTAAATGTAAAATATAAAACTATAAAACTCATAGAAAAGAACATAGGAGAAAATCTAGATGACCTTGGATTTGGCTATAACTTTTTAGATACAACTCTAAAAGAAGGATTCATGAAAGCAAGAATAGATAATCTGGACTTCATTAAAATTAAAAACTTGTGCTCTGCAAAAGACACTGTGGGAAAAAGAGAAGACAAGCCACCGAAGAAAATAGAAAATATTTGCAAAAGACTTATCTGATAAAGGACTGTTCTCCAAGATATATTAACGAACACTTAAAACTCAGCAAAAACAAAGCAAACAATCTGATTAAAAAATGGGCCAAAGATCTTAAGGGAGACTTCACCAAAGAAGATATACAAGATCGCAAATGGGCACATGAAAAGACGCTTTACATGATATGTCATCAGGGAAATGCAAATTAAGACAACAATGAGAAAGTACTACACACCTATTAGAATAGTCAAAATTCAGGACACTGATGACAGCTCATGCTGGGAAGGATGTGGAACAAGAACTCTCATTTGTTGCTGGCAGGCATGCAAAATGGTAGACACGTTGGAAAGCAAAGTGGCTTCTCACAAACTAAGCATAATCTTGCCATACAATACAGGAATCACACTCCTTGGTATTTACCTAAAGGGGTTGAAAACCTGCACATGAATGTTTATTGCAACTTATTTCTAACTGTTAAAACTTGGAAACAACCAAGATATCTTTCACTAAGTAAATGGATAAGTAAACAATGGTAATCCAGACAATGGGATATTACTCATCACTAAAGAGAAATGAGCTTCAAGCCATAAAGAGACATGGGCGAAACTTAAGTGCATATTACTAAATGAAAGAAGCCAATCTGAAAAGGCTACATACTAGAGGATTCTGAGTATATGACATTCTAGAAAAGGAAAACTTTGGAGACAGTAGAAAGGTCTGTGGTTATCAAGAGTTGAAAGGAGGGTGGGAGGATTTGGTAGGCAGAGCACGGGGTTTTAAAGGACGTGTGACTACACTGAAACTACAGTGGTGGATGCATGTCATAGTAAATTCGTCCAAACGCATAGAACGTACAACACTAAGACTGAACCCTAGTATAAACTATGGACTTTCGGTAATTATGATGTATCAGTGTAGATTTATCAATTGCCATTCCTTCCTTTCTTCCTTCCTTTCTTTCTTCCTTCCTCCCTCTGCCCTTTACCCTTTTCTCTTCTTTTTGAGAGAAGTGCTCAACTTTTTAGACCATCACTTCCATACATGCTGACACATTTACTATCATATTTTTAATTTTCAAGAGCTTGTGTTTGCTTTTTGAACATTCCTTTTTTAATTTAAAGTAGATTCCATGTCCAGCATGGAACCCAACATGTGGCTTGAACTTACCACCCTGACATTAAGACCAGAGTTGAGATCAAGAGTTGGACACTTAACCAACCAAACCAACCAGGAGCTCCTGTTTTTTGTTTTTAAGTTTTATTACATTTGAATTCAATTAATTAGCATCTAGTGTATGATAAATTTCAGAGGTGGGTTTCAGTGATTCATCCATTTTATATAATGCCCAGTGCTTACTACATCACATATCTTCCTTAATGCCCACCACCCACTTACCCTATCTTCCCACCTACCTCCCCTCCGGCAAACCTCAATTTGTTTCCTATAGTTAAGAGTCTCCCCGCTCTATGATTTAGTTTTATTTTATTTTTCCTTCTCTTCCCCTATGATCCTCTGTTTTGTTTATTAATTTATACACATAAGTGAAATCATATGATCATTGTCTTTCTCTGATTGACTTATTTTGCTTAGCATAATACCCTCTAGTTCCATCCATGTTGTTGCAAATAGTAAGATTTCATTTTTTTGATGGCTGAGTAATATTTCGTTGTGTGTGTGTGTGTGTGTGTGTGTGTGTGTGTGTATGTATACCACATCTTCTTTTATCCATCCATTCAATGGACATCTGGGCTCATTCTATAGTTTGGCTATTGTGGACATTACTGCTATACTTTGAATATTCTTTTTATAGAGTATCCTTTCACATTTCATGGATATACTATTTTCTCTTATTTCTTAGAGGCTATTAATGATAGTTTTATTGGACTTTCTCTTTATGTATGGGTTTCTTTTTTTTTTTAAGATTTTATTTATTTGATGGAGAGAAACACAGCCAGAGAGGGAACACAAGCAGGGGGAGTGAGAGAGGGAGAAGCAGGCTCCGCCGAGCAGGGAGCCTGATGTCGGACTCGATCCCGGGTCTCCAGGGTCATGCCCTGAGCCAAAGGCAGTCGCCCAACCAACTGAGCCACCCAGGCATCCCTATGTGTGGGTTTCTTCTGAGTGACTCATTCTCCCTCTTTCTATCATGATGGGGGGATTTCCTCAGATGTCTGCTACACCTTGGCCTAAGAACCAGAACTCATTTGCTGCTTGGGATTGGTGAAGGGGTAGTTGGCTCTTGTAGAGCTATTGTGGTGGTGGTGCGGTGCCTTGTGGGAGACCCTCCCGTCATTATCTTTAGGTCCTTCCTCTGGGGCTAGTAGGTTTCCCCAGAGCTTGAATACATGTCTCATCTCCTGCCTGGAGGATGAAACATCTGAGGGCAATGTTCTGGAAGGGGAGACTGCATGCCCCTGGTTAACAGCGTGGCGTCTGGAATGGCACTCACAGCCCTACTGCGCAGTCCCTGGTCAAGAGTCTGTTTTATCTTCTTCAGAGAGTAAACCTATAGTCTTCCTCTGGAGAAGAGGGAGTGCTGGCTGGGGGAGGGCAGCCTTTCCATGCAAGATTGTGTGTGAAAGAGGGGATCTAGGGATCTATTTCTCAGACAGCTTCTGGCCAGTTCTCCTTATTTTGGCCCCATTATAGTTCTTTATTATTCTGAGCTCCTGGTGCTACCAGTTCCTGAATATTTTGAGAATTTTGCAGTGTGAATTGGGTTGATTCTTTACTTTCCTTCCTGATGCTTGTGATTTTCCTTTTTTCAGTTTACTTTACACCTTTTAAATTTTTGTTGGTATGGCATCTTGTGTTCTCAGGGTCCTTGTGGATTTATACCCTTTGAAATATTTCTTCATAGTGTTTTGTTTTGGCTTTTTTTTTTTAAGGTAGGGTGTGAATTTGGGAGGAGGTGAAATTAGGTATGCATGTTCAATTAATTGCCTTAAATTTGAAGTATTTCTGTCTCTTTATCCTCCATGGGCCATCTAGCCCTGGAAGAACAAGTGGGCGTGAGTTCTGTGCCTCTGGAGTGGCAAATTTCAACACACTGTTCCTCCTCTGTGAGTCAAGCACATCCTGGCTGCAGCCTGGGCTTATAGGGCACATGAAAGAGCACATGGCTCATGGCTGTGTGGGTACTTTCTGAATGTGTCTGTGGTTGACCTATGTAGAGGCATCCTTCCAGCCAGGGGGAGTGCTGGGGTAGAGGCTGCTCCAAGGAGGAATAGCTATGAGACTCCTGGAAAGCGGGCTGTTGGAGATCAGGGATCGAGAACCCTGCCCTTGTAAGTCACTTGCCCACCTTCTTTAGTGGTGTCATGCTTGTGGTCATGGTTCTTCACTTATTTTTCATGGTAACCTCTTGAGGTTGTTACTTCCCTTCTTGCAACGATTCCCCTTTTAGTTAGAAAGCTCAGGCCCAGCTGGGTGGGCTGATGTGTGTTACAGAGCTAGGAGGTGAGAAGTGCCAAGTCCTAACCCCACATTCAGAGTCTTTGAAGCGTCTTGGGAGCAACTTAGAGGACCCACAAGAGCCGCTGTGTGTAGGTGCTCATGATTGGGACTATGATAAATTATTCCCCTATCTGTAGGGTTTTAAACCCTTTCCCCGACTCCCCCTGTTTATCCCCATGGTCGGCATTTATTCTCTGGCAGTAGAAAGACTCAGAGAGGAAATTTTTTTAAAAAAGAAACAGTCATTGCTGGGAGCCTGCATGGGTTCATTAAACACAAGTCATTGCTTAATGGCATTCAGTTTCATTGAACAGATATGCTAAACTGCAAGACTCAGGGCTTTTAAATGAAGTGCATTGTGAGTTCTGTAAAATATTTGACAACATTTCTAATTCTGTCACTGTGAACAAAATAGGGCCTGAATAAGGGTCACTGCAATCAGAAGGACACAAAGAGGGCAGAGCTCTGTGCCGCAAATGGAGTGATGAGACTCCTTCCATTCAGATGCATTTTCTATAGGACAGCTGTAGGCTCTGTCTGTGGTTTTAACAGTTCATTTTAATCAATAACCTAAATCATGGAGAGCTTACTTATATCGCACAGATGGAAGAAAAGCTGGGAAAGAGAGCTGCTGTGTTGGATGAGAGGTTCCAAAAAATGTTGGAATGGTGAGTATCCTAGAAGATGGGGCTCAAAGGTGCAATCACAGGCCTGTGGCACCTCTATGGAAGCTAAGCCATGGCTGGTCATGGGGTTTGGACGTAGGAGGATTTATTTCCCTGAAGATTCATGGTATTTTACAATCAGCCTTATTGCTTAGACTACAGACAGCCTCTACTGAGTTTCAGGGGAGTCAATCCTCAGATCTCCAATGGGTCTTTCTTCTTTCACACTTACCACCTACTCACTTACCCACCAGTCCACTTAAATGTTCCCCCATTGCCATCTGCCCATCTGGGATCAACCAATACACCAACTCACCACTTATCTGTCCAATTACCCCTCCATCTATCTACCCAACCATCCATTCACCCATCCACCCATTTACCTGTCTATTTATCCATCCATTATCCATCCATCCAACCAACTATCCATCCATGCATCCTCCCAGATAGGGCATCCACCTAATGCCTAGCTAACAGATGAATTCAGTGCACTCCTACTTTAGAGAGCTCATGACCTATTTATGGGTGGGCAAGTGTGTGAATTCAATTAATTAACATAAAGTGTATTATTAATTAATATATAATGTATCATTAGTTTCAGAGGTGGAGTTTGGTGATTAATCCATTGTATATAACAGCCAGTGTTCATTTTTATGTACCTACCTTAATCCCCATCACCCAATACCCTATCCCCTACTCTCTTCCTCTCTAGCAACCCTCAGTTTGTTTCCTATAGTTAAGAGTCTTTTATGTCTCCCTCTAGATTTTGTCTTATTTTATTTTCCCCTCCCTTCCCCCGTGATCCTGTTTTGCTTCTTAATTTCCACATATTAGTGAAATCATATGATAATTGTCTTTCCCTGCTTGACTTATTTTGTTTAGCATAATACCCTCCAGTTCCATCCACGTAGCGGAAAATGGTGAGATTTCATCTTCTGATGGCTGCATAATATTCAGTTGTATATATATATACCACATGTTCTTTATCCATCCATCTATTGATGGACATCTGGGCCCTTTCCATAGTTTGGCTATTGTGAACATTGCTGCTATAAATAGGGGTGCAGGTGCCCCTTTGCAAGACTTCATTTGTATCTTTGGGGTAAATACCTAGTAGTACAACTGCAGGGTCATAGGGTAATTCTATTTTCAACTTTTTGAGGAATCTCCATAATGTTTTCCAGAGTGGTTGTACCAGCTTGCATTCCCTACAACAGTGTAAGAGGGTTCCCCTTTATTCACATCCTCACCAACACGTTTTCCCGAGTTGTTAATTTTAGCCATCATTATGGGTGTGAGGTGGTATATCATTGTAGTTTTGATTTGTATTTCTCTGATGCCAAGAAATGTGGAGCATTTTTTCATGTGTCTGTCGGCCATTTGGATGTCTTATTTGGGGAAATATCTGTTCATGTCCTCTGCCCATTTCTTGACTGGATTATTTGTTTTTTTGGAGGGTGAGTTTGATAGGCTCTTTATAGATATTGGATACTAGCCTGTTATCAGATAAAACATTTGCAAATATCTTCTCCCATTCTGTAGGTTGTCTTTTGGCTTGGTGACTGTTTCCTTTGCTGTGCAAAAAGCTTTTTATCTTGATGAAGTTCCAATAGTTCATTTTTGCTTTTGTTTCCCTTGCTTTTGGTGATGCATCTAGCAAAAAGTTGCTGTGGCCAATTTTTAAAAGGGTTGTTTCCCATGTTCTCCTCTAGGATTTTGAGGGATTCCTGTCTCATATTTAGGTCTTCCATCTGTTTTGTGTTTATTTTCCTGTGTGGTATAAGGAAATGGTCCAGTTTCATTCTTCTGCTTGGTGCTGTCTAATTTTCCCAACACCATTTTTTGAAGAGACTGTCTTTTTTTTCCACTGGAAATTCTTTAATGCTTTATTGAAGATAAGTTGACTGTAAAGTTGAAGGTCCATTTCTGGGTTCTCCATTGTGTTCCACTGATCTATGGGTCTGTTTTTGGGCCAGTACCAAACTGTCTTGATGATTACAGCTTTGTAATGGAGCTTGAAGACCAGAATTGTGATGCCACCAGCTTTGTTTTTCTTTTTCAACTTTTCTGTAGCTATTTGGGCTCTTTTCTGGTTCCATGCAAGTTTTAGGATAATTTGTTTTAGGTCTGTGAAAGATATTGATGGTATTTTGATAGGGATTACATTGAATGCATAGATTGCTCTGGGTAGCATAGACATTTTAACAATATTTGTTCTTACAATCTATGAGCATGGAACATTTCTCCATTTCTTTGGGATTTCCTCAATTTCTTTCTAAGTATTCTATAGCTTTCAGAATACAGATCCTTTACCTCTTTGGTTAGATTATTCCTAGATATCTTATGTTTTTTGTACAGTTATAAATGGGATTAATTCCTAAGAGAAAATGAATGTTTATATTTAAGGTTTTTGGAGTCAAGCAAAGGGTGGAAAAGGAAAAGCCCCGAGGAACTAAGCAGAGAGTGCTGTGGCAAGGTTTACATTTTAGGACCATGTCTTTGGCAGTTCGGGGAAGGACAGATTACAGGGGAGAGAGGAAAGGGTGAATGGTTGGAAGGTCGTCCTCACACTCTCCGTGAAGGATGGTGCGGCCCTAGGAACAGAAGGAGAAAGATCAAGGAAGGCTGTGGGGGGAGCTGCTTTGCTGGTGTGATTTCAGGCTGGTGACTAGTATGTTTGGTGTTTGGATTGAATGGATATTTTAAAGTATAGAAGCAGAGATCAAGCTGGGGCTTTGGGCAGCTTAGGGGCTCTGGAGGCCAAGACATCATTATTGCCTGGTAAATGGTCTTCTCATATTCCTAAGGCCTGGTGCCCTCCAGCTCTTCCTCCTCTTGCCATCCGTGCTTCCCCTGACCCACCCTTCCTATTTCTAGAGTCATGAGAGCAGACAACAGCCAAGGGTCAGGGCAGAATAAGTGGATTTCCTGTTCGTGAATCACTGCAGGGGCGCAGACGATCCTTCGCAGTTTCACCCCGACCGGCAACCATTGATCTGGATAATGCGTTTATTTATTGCCGCTTGACCGTTTTGCATTGAGATATATGTGCAAACTTAAAGTGCCAATGATTTGCTTGCAGACATCCAAGGTAGGAAAAGAAAATGTAATTGGGCATATTGGATTATTTGGTATTGAATTCAATGTCTGCTGCCTCCCATTTTTCTCCATCTCCTGCCTTTTCTACAAATCAATTTACATGACTTTTGTTGGAAATATGCATTGGTTTCCAAAACTGTGGGCAAAATCCAGCAGTGGTGATCATTCTCCTGGCAGGAGGCAGTGAGATCCAAGCAGGGCGGCTGTGCTGAGCAGCTCTCCTGCCCGCACCCCTCACCCCCACAGCTACAGGGAAGAGCAGGGGCGCACGCGCACACGTACGCACGCATGCACAGACAGGATGACCACTCACTGAACTGTGCTCAAGTAGTAAAAGCATAGGTCCCTGATGACTGGAGGAAACCAGGCTTGTCATAGAGCTGCCTGGGCTTCGGGAAATCACAAGTTGGGCTCCAGGTCCTTAGGAGAGATGCAGGGCTGGCCACACTTCCTCTGGGGTGTGTGAGGCTTAGGGCTAGTGTGTGAGGACGCAGCCATGGCTAGCACCGAGGCCCTCCTCTCTCCCATCTTCTTCCCACGGGCAGTGGGGGCAGGCTTCTGGGTCAGCTAAATGTCTGAGAAGGTGGTCGGCATCCAGGCAACCTTGCCAGCCCCCTCCTG
>PITA01018799.1:0-39342 GCA_004023965.1 Spilogale gracilis | reverse complement strand
GGAAGGAGGGCAGAGGGGAGGGAAGAAGGAAGGAGGGAAGGAAGAGGGAAGGAGGAGGAGGGAGGGAGAAGCAGGAGGGAGGGAGGGGAGAGAAGGAGGGAGGAAGAGAGGGAAGAAGGAGGGAGGAGGAGGAGAGGAAGGGGAGGGAGGAGGGAGGGATGAGGAGGGAAGAGAGGAGGGAAGAGGGAGGAAGGAGGGGAGGGGAAGAGGGAGGAAGGGAAGGAAGGAAGGGAAGGAAGAAGGGAGGAGGTGAGGAAGAAGCAGGAGGGAGAGAGGGGAGGGAAGGAGGGAGGAAGGGAGGGAAGGACTGCTCTGGTATGGGATGCCAGTGAGTGTGGTCCCTGTCCCCACTCCCCCACCTGAGAGGGTCTGCATCAGAGTGAGATGTTAGGCTAAGGTGTCTGATGTGAAGTCCTAAAAAAACTGTCCTTAACCTGCAAATATGCTGCAAACACAGCCCTGACAATCACCAGGAGAACCTTCTTGGGACCCAGAGGCTGAGGCACTGCCAGATCCCACAGGGGACAGGAGAAAAGAGGGACCCTCTACAGCCCCAGGATGTGCTCCTAGGGAGCCAGAAGAAACCACGGTTTTGAAGAATTTTTTTTTTTTAAGATTTTATTTATTTATTTTGACAGAGACAGATCACAAGTAGACAGAGAGGCAGGCAGAGAGAGAGGAGGAAACAGGCTCCCTGCCAAGCAGAGAGCCTGACGCGGGCCTCGATCCCAGGACCCTGGGATCATGACCTGAGCCGAAGGCAGAGGCTTTAACCCACTAAGCCACCCAGGCGCCCTTGAATAATATTTAATAACTGGGAAGGTACTCTTCATGAGTGGAAACAAACATGGAAATACAAGGAGTACTCGAGGGAAACTAGCAAACACTTTGATGGTGAATGGAAATGAGAACACACACAGCAAAGCTCATGGTGTGCTGCTAAAGCCATGCTTGGAGGGAAATCCATAACTATAAACTCCTACTTTGTAAAAAAAAAAAAAAAAAAAAAAAATCTGTAGCGTACTCTTCTATCTTAAGAAACTAGAACAGAAGAGCAAACTAACTCAACCCAAAGCGAGCAGCGGAATGAAATAACAAAGATTAGAGGGAAACAAATAACACAGAGATGAGAAATAACAGAAAATATGAACAAAGCCGAAAGTCGAATCTCTGAAAAGCAAAAAACTGTTGAACCTTTAGCTTTACTCCCACAGAGAACTCAAATGAACAAAATCAGGAATGAAGAAAGGGAAAATTACTACTAACCTTACAGAAATAAAAAGAACTACAAGGTAATACTCTCAACAATTGTACGCCAAGAAATTAGATCACCTGGATGAAATGGATGGATTCCCAGAAACCTACAAACTATGGAAACTAACTAAAAAAGAAATGATTCCAAAAAAAATGAAGTTCCATAATGAGCAGAGAGAATGAATTCATAAGAAAGAAAAAAGATAGAAAGACAAACTTCCTACAGAGACAACAAATGCTCCTACCAAACATTTAAAGGAAGTGGGGTTTTTTAAAATATTTTATTTATTTATTTGAGAGAGTGAGTGAGAGAGAGCATGAGAGGGGAGAAGGTCAGAGGGAGAAGCAGACTCCCCGCAAAGCTGGGAGCCCGATGTGGGACTTGATCCCGGGACTCCAGGATCATGACCTGAGCTGAAGGCAGCGGCTTTACCAACTCAGCCACCCAGGTGCCCCCTACCAAACATTTAAAAAAAGAATTAATACTAAGGCTTCACAAACTCTTCCAAAAAACAGAAAAGGAAGGAACTCATTCTCATGGAATCGATAATTTTACGTGTTGATGTCAAAGCCAAATAATCACAAGAAAAGACGATCAGGGACCACTATTCTTCATGCACAGACATAGAAAACTTCCAGGAAGTTTTAGCAGACCTAATCCAGCAACATATAAAAAAAGGATGACGAGCTGGGGTTCATCCAAGGAATGCAAGGTTGGTTTAACATATAAGAACCATATAATGTACATACTCTAGTAAAGAAATAAGGGGAAAAAACATGATCAATTACAGAAAAAGCATTTGATTTTTTTTTGTTTTGTGATTTAAAACAAAACCAAAACAAAACAAAACACTCAACAAAGTAGAAACAGAAGGGAACTTGCTCACTGGATAAAGGGCATTGACAGAGCCAGCATCATATTTCATAGTGAAAGACTTAAAAACTTACTCCCTAAGACCAGGAGGAAGACAACATTGTGTGCTGTCCCCACCTCGACTCAATGTTGTACTGAATGTTCCAGCCAGGGCGATTAAACACACACACACACACACACACACACACACACACACACACAGAGAAACACATGAGATTGAGAAGGAAGAAGTACACTACTCCTATCCAAAAATGATGTGGTCTTGTACAGAGAAAATCCTAAGGAATCCAAACATACACACACACAGAGCAGAACTGAAAAGAACCGGGAAGGTTGCAGAATATAAGATCAATAAATAAAACCAATTGTATACTGATCAGTATGCCCTAGGAATAAACAATCTGAAAATTTAAATTAAGAAAACAATTCCATTTATAACAGCATTGAAAAGAATAAAATACTTGGAAATAAATTTTGCCAAAGAACGGTGAGGTTTGTGTGTTAAAAATTACAAAAATGTCACTGAAAGAAACTGAAGATGCAATATGATGGTGGCCAACTCCCCAAACTTCCCACTGCTTTTTCTGCAGAAATTGACAAGCTGATCCTGAAATTCAAATACCCAAATACCCAGAACAGTGTTGAGCAAGAACATCAGAGGACTCACACTTCCTGATGTCTACCTTACTGCAGTCTGCAGTAATGAGGACGGGGTGGTGCTGCCACAAGGAGGGACGAGGCCTCGCGAGTCCAGAAATAAACCCTTGCATTCACGGACCACTAATTTTCAAGAAGGGCGTCAGGTCAATCCCACAGGAGGAAAACAGTCTTTCAACAAATGGACAACTGGATATCCATGTGCAAAAACATAAAGTAGACCCCTACCTCACACCATGTACAGAAATTAATTCAGAATGGGTGAAAAACCTAAGCTGAAGAGCTAAAACTATACTCTTAGGAGATGACATGGTTACAAGTCTTTACCTCCACAGCCCCTAAAATCATCCTGGGCACACAAATTTTGGGCAGCCCTGGTGTACTATGGTCTCAGATCACAGGTGGGGCAAGGAAGGCCCAAAGAGGGGGCAGCCCTGCATGCAGACCCCTGACCCCCTCTAGGAACCACCTTGGTGTGCGCTCTGAGACAAGGATAGATGAATGACTTGTAAGAGCCTCTGGAAATATGACAGTCACAGCCTCTGGCTGTCTAGAATTTGGGGCTTGCTGGCCCTGAGGCCATCTGGGCGGGTGCTTCTCTGGGGGGGAAGGGGCAGGGAGCGTGGCCCAGAGTCAGGCAAGGTTTGCAGCAGGCACTGGTGCTGAGCTGGGAGACCCGGGGTCCTGGCACTGTGCCAGGAAGAGCCTCCTGCTCCGGGGGGCAGCCGCCTCTCTGAGAGCACAGGTCCCAGCAAGTCTGCAGAGAGGCCTCTTTCTCGCCAAAAAAGCAGCTGTAGGGAAAAGTCCACAGGCTCTCTCTGGGGACCCAAGGAGACCTGGGGCCCCTGAGGACAGGCAGTGGGGGATGGGACAGGGACAGCTGCCTGTTCTACCTGAGGTGGAAGGGGAGGCAGGGAGCAGGGACAAGGAAGGACCCTGGGGGCAGCTGGACAGAAAGGCCAGGGCCCCAGTTCCTGTCGCCAGTCAGCCCCAAAGGAGGACCCCCTCAAAGCACCTAGAGAAGGTGCTGGTGCTCCCCCAGCCCGCATGCTCACCCAGGCCCATTATCCCAGGAGGCATCTCAGGACCAGCAGGAAAAGCCAGAATGGGGCAACCCAGACAGGTCCTCCCACAGGCACCCTCTGCAAAGAACAGTCAGCCCAGAGCCCAGAGGGGTGACAAACACAGGGCTGGACCACTAGTGGAGGTTTGGGGAACCTGTCTAAGGCTGGCCACACTCAGCTATGTGCTCTAGGTCACTCGTCCTTGACACTTAGTATGGCATGTAGTCAGGAGGCACTCTGACGGGCCTAGAGTCCCCTAGGTAAGGGGACGAGGACTTGCAGGCTCATGTTCTGTGGCCGACTCCTCCCATCAGAACCATGGAGGGTCTTCGGGTGGTGCAGCACCTGAGGGAGCTCCGATTAGCGTGGTGACACAGAGCCAGGAGCCAGAAGGGCTGGGTGGGGGTAGGCTAGGGAGGGCTTCATCCCCTGGGAGCACGAGGCCCGGGCCTCAGGACACAGGCCCAGCAGGGACTGGTGTCTGGTGCATGACGGGGCAGTCTTCCCAGGAACGCTGCCCACTGATCGGCAGGCTTGGGGCCAGACAGCGAATACTCCACATTTTTTGGCGGCTCAAGGGCCTGGTTGGAAACAGTCACCGTTTTATTCTGCAGAAACCACAGGCTTTGCGTCCCAGCGCCCAGTGCCCTGTAGGGAGTGGGGGTGAAGTCCAGCTGCAGTCGCCTGGGGGCTGGGCAGCACGGGGTGACAGCTCAGCTCTGAGGCAAGGCTGGTAGTCGGCCCCCTCCTTTGGTGTAGGCGGGACAATGGGAGATGGACCCCAGGGGCCCCCAGACCTCCCTTCATGGGCCACTGAGGAACCAGAAAAGACCAGACCTCCCAGACCTGCCTCTGAGGGGAGGAGACAGACAGGGACCCGAGAAGTCACTTCAGCTGAAGGTGTGAACAGGCCATGTGGTTTGGACTGGAACGGGTGGGCAGAAGAGCTTCCAGAAGAAGGCCTCAGGCCCTCACACCTGGAGGCCACCTGGCCCTCCCCGCACCTCCTCTACACCACTGTGTCGCACCTTGGTGAGGAAGGTGGATGGGTGTGTGCGTTCGGACACTTTACCCTGTTTGAGAAGCCACTTGGGTGAGTGGATGGGTGGGTCTGATAGTTTTGGGGTCTGCAAACCTCCTACTCCTGTTCCCCTGGCCTGGAGGACAGCTCCTCCCTTCTTCATCCTTCAAGTCACAAGGACCCTGGGACCCCATCCCGAGGGCCTGCTCGAGGTCAAGCTGTCTGCACACACTGGCACGGCTGTCTAGCAGTGGTTCTGAGAGCGGGAAGGGACCTACCAAGGTCACACGGTGAGGACAGCCAGAGTCACATGGCAAGGTCACTCAAGGTCATAGGAGATACCCAAGATCACACTACCGGGTGGTCCAGGCCACAGAGGAGCCCAATAGAGCCACTTTCTCACCCCCCCACCCTCCGCTGCCCCCAACAAGTGGACGCAAAGGGACCAAGACGGACCTCTTTCTAAAGAGCCCTCCTCCTTGGCCAGGATGGGTTCAGGGTGCCCACTCTGCTTCAGTTCGTGGGCCCCAGAATCCCTGGCTCCTCCCGGCCCACCCACTCAGGTAGGTCCAAGCAGGTGCGCCCCCCCCCCCCACCCAGCACAGGCAGCCTGAACTCAGCACTCACATGGGCACAGCTGTGCACGACCGCGGTGGATAAACGTGTCCACTTTCGCCTGGGCGACTGCTCCGAGATGGACTTTGTAAGGCTCCTTCGGGTCCCATGGGACGAGCCCAGAGGCGCGAGCAGGTGGTGCCCAGGGCTCCCTGCTCCCTGCCTTATCCCTGGATGTCCTCCTCAAGGAACTCTCTGCCCAGCAGTCTTTCTCAGGCCCTGACTTAGGGAACCCACGCTTAAAGGCATGACCCAGTGCAGAACTTCGTAGCCCACAGCCTGGAGGCCACATGGCTGGCCACCTACCGTCACCTGGGAGCGGAACCGTCTCCAAAGCCCGGCCAAGGCTGCAGGCCACTCAGCCACCAGGGACTGCCTAACTCCTGTTCCACCTGAATGGTTAACTGAAGTAAAAGTCACTCTACATCCCTGCCAAAAATGAGCTATCACAGCACCGAGGCACTGAGGCTAAATGAATTATTAATACAACACTCAGCTAACGCAGACCCATCCCAGCCACACAGGGAACCACCGAGTCTCAGTCTGGGCCTCTGTAGTGCCGGCCACATGGCAGGCGGGACAGACCCACATGCGTCCCCTTGCTGTCTCTGTTCCCAGAGGGCTTTGCAGGCAGGGCCTATGGTATCTACCACAGCCCGGCCAGGCCCTGGTACCCACCTGGGATGCAGCTGCTGAGGGCTGGGCAGGGGGACAAGAGCAGGCTTCCCAGGGGAGCGGTGGCCAGGAGCCCAGGTGGACAAGAGTGGGGAGTGGGCCAAACTCAAGTCCCACCTCCAGCTGCTGCCTTGAGGGACATCAGAGCCTCAGAACTTCTGTCTCCATCTGCACGAGGAGGTCACCAGTCCTGGCGTGGACAGCACCGGCAGTAATGTCCCCACAACCCTGACACCCACTAGGGGCCTGGCCCCAGGACCATGCATCTCGGCTCCATTCCAGGTGAAGCAAGGCAGGGGGAGCACCTGGGAAGAGAGGTGGGCCAGCCGGTGTCTGTGCGACACGGTGTGGGCAGCAGTGACAGGGAGGAGAGAAGGAGCTAGGACTCAGCACTGCTGGGCACGGGTGGCAGGGCTTGTTACAGGACAAGGGAGTCCGGGGACAGGGACATAGAGCACAGCACAACGAACGCGCGGTTAGTGAGGCTGGAATAGCCCTGCGGGGAGCACAGGAGTAACGGAGGAGTCCAGTCCCTGTGCTGTGGGTCTGGAGCCTGCAGAGCACCAGGCCGCCACGCTTCCATCCCGGGACCCCAGCGCAGCAGCAGGTGCCCAGGGAGCACCTGCTCTGGGGACAGGTCAGAGCTCAGCGCCCTGGGTGCCCGCCCACCCAGGGAAGGGAGAGGCTTCTTCCTCCTCTGCTGCTCTCCCTGGGGTCCCAGCTGTTCCCAAGCCGGTCCCACAGTGATAGCTCCAGGTGCAGACGCATGCGGACACAGGCTGTGGAAAGGCCACCATGGGTTCCCAGCCACCCAACAACCACAGGGCCACATAAGGCCCCAGCACTGTGGGCGACGGGTCTGGCCCACCTCTCCTAGCAAGACCAAAGCCAGGGAGGCAGGGTGGCCTGCAGGCCCCTGGCAGAACTCTGCCTGCGTCCCTCCCCTGCGTCTGTGCTCCGGGTCCCCCACCAGAGGGTCGAGAGCATGCCAAGGGCATAGTGCCCTGTCCTTCATCCCCATGCCCCAGAACGGGGGAGGCACACATGAGAAGCCTCTCTCCAGCAGTGACCGCATCTGGCCCAGGCTGGAGAGCAGCACGGGGACACACCAAGGACAGCTGCTCCCCAGCCAGGCGCACCCACTTCGCAGACCCAAGACATCAAGTCCAGGTGTGGTACGGGAGTTACTCTGAGCAAGGTGGAGAAGCACCTAGTCTACCTGGTGGTACCCCAACACGGGGCAAGGACAGGTGTGACCAGGCAACGGTGGGTCTCCAGACAGGTGCACCCGTGAGAGAGCCAGTAGCCCAGGGCTTTGCTCCTCTTCAACACTGGGCCCAGACCCACCAAAACGAGGGTAGGCCGAGGGCGGGGGTGATGTGCTTCTGCACAGGGAGGTCGTACTGGGGTCCCTGTGCGAATATAGAATCCTTGCTGTACGCCGGGCTACCATCCCCAGGAGGCACAGACAGAGGTCCGTAGCTCAAGGGCACAGGCCTTGCAAGAGTGCAAGGGACAGCCCCGAGCAGACGCGGACTTCTTGAGTACACCCAGGTGCAGCCCAGGGTGACAGGCCGGGAGGGGCCCAGGCAGGAGCAGAAATGCCAGGAATGCAGGGCAAAGCCGCAACAAAGCCTATGGGCCGTGTATGCCTGCAATCCAGAAACAATCCAGCCACAGACCGCAGCCTCCAGCCGGGCGGGCGGCAGCCCCTTCCTGGCTGGGCGTGTAGGCCACCCGGCCCACCCCAGCTCCGCCCAGCAGCACAGGCCCTGGCCAGGGCAACAGGCGCCCCAGGGCCCGGGGCCCTCGGCCCTCTTCCGGCCCTGTCCCCTCAGAAGCACTCTAACGGGCAGACAGGTCCTTCATCAGCAGGCTTTGAGCAAAGAAAAACAAACTGGGCAATACCATCAGCATCTCGGGGAAACATAAATCCATAAATCACATGTTGTCTGCCTACCATCAGACCCGTCTCCAGGGCCCCATGTCGTGAACGGCATGGCAGCAAGACACCCCGCACAGGGACTGGGACAGAGCCTCTGCGGGCACTGCACACGGCCACCTGAGACCGCCCCCTCCAGCCCCTAGCCCCCCCCCCGCCCTTCATGTGAACCGCAGACCATGACGCACACGGTGAGGATGGGCTGCTGCAGGAATGTCTTTATAGAAACTGTCCCACAAACACGCAAACACCAGAGACACTCGCTCTCGCTCCGGAAACCCCACAGGCAACAAAGGGATTGTGACAGTCACACGGCCTCTCCGTTGGGAGCAGGAGGAGTGGACCATGGGCAACACAGGATGGCCAGCCTTCCCTGGCCCAGCCCGCGGACACCGAAGTCAACTCACTTCTGGATGAAGGCCATCGTCTGCTTGGCTGCTCGGGTGAGCACCCAGCCTCCGTCTCCAAGAGGCCACACACCGGGCAAGACGTCGCTGTCAGCCCATTCCCATCAGGTCCCGAAATCCCAAGGGCAGGCCTCGCCATGCAGGCTCTGGTGGTGGGGTGGCCCGGGGCACCCCCAGGCTGGGAGACGCAGTCTAGACTCAGTTAAACAACTAGAAAAACGTGACCATGGGTTTTATCAGTGGGTTTTTCTTTTTCCTTTTGGTTCAAAGAAAAAAACATAGCAGGCTCGCAGGTATACAAAACTGGTAATATTAGATAAAAATACAAACTTCACCTTTACAAAACAAAAACGAAAACACAACACACACGCACATTTCTGTTGAATACATGTAAAGCGTAACATCTTACCAAAAATAAAGAATTTAGATTCTGTCCAAACACTGGCACAGGGCCACCTCGCCAGGGCGAGGACTGGGAGCGGCAGGCCCGGGACGGACTTGATTGGTTCACGCATAGTTCTCTCGAGATGGCTTAAATCATTAAGCAAGACAAAGTGGGGCAGGGGACAAAAACGTAAAGCCAGAAACATTTAGGAAGTGATGCATAGGTGGATATACCATGTTTATTTTAATACATCTCATTTGTTTGCATCCTGCGAGGGGAGATACGGTCCCACTGTCCTGACTTACAGCAGCCTGGTGTTATCGGTGTAAATGTCATCCAAGAAATAATTAAAAAAAAAAAAAAAACTAGCCAAAGAGTAAAAAGGAAAGCTTAATAATCACTTTATGGTATTAAAAAAAAAAAAAAAAAAAAAAAAAAAAAAAAAAAAGATCCACTTAAGGCTCTCGGGAAGGTTTCTGTATAGACTTAAACACTACGGCAAGGAGATGTGTTTCTGAGTCCCGTGGCCGTTCTGAGACATCCCTGCTCCCGTGTGCCCCGCAGGGCTCTTGACCCCTGCCCGGAGTCCTCCAGAAAGCAGGCTGTGTCCCTGGTAGAAGCACCTGTGACCCTGGACAGACATCCGGTCGGCCGAGGCACGTCGCTTCCATCCCACGGGGTGCCCCTCCATTCCGACAACTGTTTAGATATTTTTGTGAGTCAGTTTTGTTTGTCATGTTTTGTGGTTCTCTTTGCTCTTTCTCGCTCTCTCTCTTTTTTTGACAAGGAAGCTTCTTATTGTTTCACCGAGTGCTACAATACTTGCTTTGATGTCACATTAAACAAATGTATACACTGTCTCTTTGTTCTCCCGAGTGTGCATGGAGACAGTTTTTCACGGAGGAGAACAAAGACCGCACGCTGGCAATGAGCACCGTACATAGTAGGTTCAGGAATGTAACACGCCATGTACATCCGTGTCCTGGAAAAGGGCTGCTGGCTTATCCTCACCTCACATCTGCAGGGAGAGGGGAGAGAGATGGACACTGACGAGGGACCGAGCACGCATGCCGCTTCGTGGACAGTGACCACAGGGAAACACACTCATGCACACCAGGACAAATCTCAGGATTTCACGGCTTCATGGCATTTTTCAAATCAAATATGCCTCAGTATCCTTTCTGTAACCTCCTGACCAGAACTGGGACAAGGCTCTTGGGATCTCATAGAACATTCCTTAACACAAGCCCCATTCTCCCATTATACAGATGAGGGAAATCAAGGCCCAGAATCATTCTTTTGTGCCTTTTCCTCATGTCCCTCCCCACCCCCACCCCCAGCAGAGGGCTTGATGATTTCTGGAGCTCTGGCAGCCATCCTGGGCCATGAGACAACCCTGAGGATGGATGCTGCCAGGCAGACAGGCAGGGTCTTGGGAACCAGGCATATCTACACTGAGCTCTGAGCTAAGTCTTCCCCATCCACATCACCTCTTCACTGCTTGTATAAGCTAGCAGGGACTCTACTTGACGCATACTTCACATCTCTGTCATCGGATGGCCCACGGAGGCCAGAGCCCAATCAATGGTGTGCAGACTGGGCGCACAGACAGACACAAAACCACCCCCAGAGTCACTCCCTTGGGGAAAGCAAAAAAAAAATCACAGGCAAAAAAATTGTTTGAGGCTGCTTCAGGAACCCACCCTAGTGGATCCCTTCCTTCCCAGAGGATTCTTATGAATGGACCAGACGCGCCCACCTCAACACTTGCTGACCTGGCAGCTTTCTGCGGTCACTCAACCAGCACCTGGGCTCCAAGACACCATCTTCAGAGAATTTCTCCCATAACCACCTGTTTGGGATGCCGTGGGCTCACACATGGCCAGAGGCAAGGACCAGGCTCTCCAGAGCACACAGGTCAATGACAAGGAGCTGGAGACTGCCTCCCCATGACGGTGGAGAGACGAACACCCACTTTCCTCTGGGAAGCAGCATGCCTCTCTACAAGACTACGCTGCCCAGTCCTCTTGGAGCTGAAGGATGGCCAGGGTATCAGAGCAGAGGTCACTGGGTGGGACTTCTCTAAGAAAGTTCTTTTGCCTCTCTCCCAACCTTACTCTTCCAGCCTGGAATATAGATGTGCTTTCTGGAGCTTCAGCAGCCATTCTGAGCCATGAAGCAACTCTGAGAATAGACAGCCCCAGTCCCAGCTCCGGGAGAGAGTCCCTGGAGGACGCCACGCCTGCTCCTGAATGTCTACCTCATCCCAGCCCTTGTTGGTTTTGGTGTGTTACCAGCAGCCAAACACAGTCTCTAACACAGCACTCAACAACCCTACACATCTATGAAACATTTTCAGACAGGAGCCCCGCAGTCCTCCATTCCCTTGCCTATCATCTCTGAATGCCTCAGTCTTTCATCTGTCAAATGGGACGAGTAACCTGCCCAAGGTGATCCCGGTTAATGGACATCAGAGCTACCCCTACCCCACTCACCCCATTCATGTGACGCGGGACCTCCCCCATCAACGCAAAAGACCCAAGCCAGAGCGGGACTCAGCAGCAGCAGGGCACGCCAGCGAGCAGACCCCGCAGCCCAGCCAGACACCGGAAGCTTGCAGGCCGATCAGGGGCCATTGATCAGTCAGAGCCAGAGCCGGCTGCTGCGGGAGGGATTCGCCTTGTGATCAGCAGGGCCCCTCCCCCCACAGGACCACGGCCTGTCCCCCGCACACAGCTCCTACCTGGTTGGCTGCGTTAGGTGGGTTTTAACCTTTTTCTTTTCCGTTTTTTACCTGACTCCCTACGCCTTCCTGTTAACAGAAGGGCAGGGAGGGTGAGCGGGCCTAAGGGTTAGGGCTGCAGACCTGAGGCAATAAATAGCTGAGGTGTTTGTCTCTCTGGAAGAAACCTCGATTAGCTTTGGCACAGAGACACTTCCTGGTGCCCTTGAGCCGGCCTGACACAGCGGGTCACAGCACCGCACCGCCTCAGGGCAAAGTCTGCCAGGGCCACAGCGAGGAGGCTGAGAGGTGCCCCGGACCCGACGGGGATGTCCCGCGTCCCCCCCTGTAGGCCTGCACTGGGTGGTGGTGGCGGCGGCGGCTGCTGCTGCTACAGCGGCAGCCCTTGGCCCTAGGGCGCTACCGCCTGCCCAGCCCCGAGGCCTCTGCGAAGTGAGCCTGGCCAGAGGCGCAGCGGCAGGGAGGAGACGGACGGACGGCGGCTGAGGCCGGGGGGGGCTTACCTGTCTCCTCCTCCCGGTGGTCCGGGTTCAGCCCGCTGGCCGTGCACGTGCATTCCAGGTGCTCCTCCAGCCGGACCTGCACTTCCTTTAACTTTGGCTTCTTCCTGATGTACTCCACCTTGGCCACCTGCCGGAGACAACAGCCCCGCCCTGAACGCCAGGGCCACGCCTGGCACGTCGCCTGGCACGTCTCTGTGGCCGGTGGGGGGGGGGGGGTGCGTGCGTGGCCCCGCCCCACGGGCGGACCTCTGACCTCCAGCTCTAACCTCTTTCCCTCCAGCTCTAACCTCTTTTCCCTTGTCCTTTGTGGTTTGGGCCGCATTAACTGGAACCCGATGGACCCCAGAGGAGAACCCCACAGGCGCCAGTCCCTCCGCAGCCACCTCATGGCTTCAGTCCCCAGCTGGAGGCCTTCCCGTGGGCGCCCCCCACCCCAGCTACCGCTCACCTTGGCCCAGGGAATGCCAGCCTTGTCAGAAACATGAGCAGGAACCCCGTGCTGTCGTCCCAGGAGGCCGGGGCTGGCCAGGGCCTAGACCTGAGCCCATGACCCCTACAGCTGGCCTCCCCCGTCTGCCCAAACCTCTGTCAGCCCGAATCATCCCAGCACAGCACTGCAGACCTGCCTCTCTCTGCACCTCTCCCAGGGAGTGCCAGGAACAAATGGCCGGGTCCGGCCCGGAGGCACAAGCCCAGGCAGCCGAGAAGCCTAATCCCTGAAGACGCCAGGTCAGGCATGGGGAAACGGACTCATTCTGTCGCGGGAATGCCACTCCACCCTCCACACATACATGTGGAGGCATTAGGGAGCTAGCATAGTTCCTATACAAAGGCCTGGAGTCCAGAAGCCAGAGGACCCCAGGCAAGTGGGACAATGCCGCCACCGCCACTGCCACCGCCGCCACCGCCCTGCCCCACCACCACCCAGCCGACAGGTGATCTGGCCCCAAGGCTTGTCCAGACCCGTCTGTAGCCGCTGGGCTGCATTAATGGTTAACCGGCAGTGCAAAGGGTGCCGGGTGCCCGGCGGCCACGGGAAGAGGTGTGCAGCCTCAGGTGTGAGCTCAGAGGTGGCGTGGGAGCCAGGCCTGGGAGGTTTCCTAAGGAGAGAAGAGGTAGGACAGGACCATGGGCATGAGCAGCCCCAGCCACAGGGCAAGGTCTGCTCCTCAACGCACCTACCGCTCCAGGAGGCCAGGACCATAGAGAGAGAGAGAGATATCAATCCTTGGGACATGGATGCAGAGAGCCTCCACTTTCCTGTCTATAAAATGGGAACAAGGATCGTGGCTTCACGTATATACAAGCACCTGGAACTTGCCACTGGGCCACCTTCTGTCCAGGTATCAAGCATGTTGAGCTTAGCAAAACCAGCCCCGGGGGTCCACAGTGAACCTCCCCTCAAGGGCACTGGGTGGGGTGCCCTTCAGCGGGCCTCCCCAGAGGACAGAGGACCCTGGCCTGAGCCTGGCGGTCCTGCCAGCCCTCCAGGTATCAGAACTCAGGGTCGGCCTCAGCCCCCTTTCCCCGCCGAGCCCCAGGGCCTCAGCAGGGAGATAAGGGGCCACAGCCCCCAGCTCTGAGCACTCATGTGTCCCCATGCACAATGGACTCTGCTGGGGGACACAGGGAGGCTGGGGGCAGGCAGGGACCTGGCCCTCTGCTCAGCGAATACCTCACCTACTTCCTCAAGAGAGGCAGCAACTTGGACCCCGACTCTGGGCATGGAAGGGCAGGCTTCTTTTCCACAGACCAGCCACGGTG
Source organism: Spilogale gracilis (assembly GCA_004023965.1). Taxonomy (NCBI): domain Eukaryota; kingdom Metazoa; phylum Chordata; class Mammalia; order Carnivora; family Mephitidae; genus Spilogale; species Spilogale gracilis. Next base: position 25,438 of record PITA01018799.1, on the reverse strand, counting down.
GGGAAGGCAGGCGCTCCAGACACCCACCCCCCCCCACAGTCCCCTTGGCAAAGCACTCCCAACACTGGCCACTCCAGTCTGGGAACCCACTTTCTCTGCAGACGGGCTGTTTTTATCAAAGAAAAACAAACAACGATTTATGATCGCACCTGCTTCTGGGTATGTGAGGATTCCAAGCCGTTCCACCACCTCCGTCTGGCCAGGAAGTAGCTGCATTTTTCCCCCAAGAACACACTGTGAATATTAACTTCTCCAAGCAGCCTCCACATGAGCCAAGTCCCCAGAACAAGATGTTTGTGTCTTTGGGACCCTCACTCCCGTCGCCTCAGCCCCTAGACCCATCCCAGAGCCCAAACGGGGTTCCCGCACCCCTCTCTCCCTTCTCCCCTTGTCTGTGTCCCGGGCATCTGAGCTGTACCCGACAGAGAGGACATTCCGCTTCCCACGGCGAGGGCGCCTGGGAAGCACCCCACCTGCACACTCGCAGGGTAGAGCCACTCAAGCATGCTATCTCGTGATGCTGTTACTCTTTCCAGACAAGGGACACAGAGCACAGGAGCCCCGAGCTCCTGCTACTCACAGTGTCCGGGGCTGGGCCAGGGACAGCAACGCCCTGCTGGGGACCTCCCCTCTCCCCAGGTAATGGCCTGACCACTCCAGAGTCAAGGGCATGACACTGTCCATGATAAACACCAGCATTTACTGAACCTCTGTGTTGCTCACTGCAATATTCACAGCCACCCTGCGAGGATCCAATCAGGGTCTGTTTTCCAGATGGGGAAGCTGAGGCAGCTAGGATGGGAGATCCACGCTGCCAGAGCCACTGGTTTTCCCCAAGGTCCCTGAGCTGGATCGCACGTTCCATCAGGGTGCAGAGGCCCGTCTGGGCACCCTGGCAGACACACCCAGACCCACCTTCCAGAAGCCTGAGGTCAAGGGACAGAGCCACAGCCAGCCACCCCACATGTGGCCAAGCAGCTGGGTTTGTTTCAGGAGACCTGGGGGCCTAAGTTAACGGACTTGGTTGTAAACCCACAGGGTGCCCTGAAGAAAACCACGCCGTTAGAGGCAGGAGGTCTGTCCCACAGCCTCACCCAGAGCAACCCAACCAGAGTCCCAGGCCCCGCTGTCTACACCACCACTTCTCCTAGCCCTGGAGCCTGGGGTGTAGGGGATAGGGTCCAATGCTTGCCGGGTCTGGGATCAGCACTCCCTAAGGAGAGGAAGAGCTTGTTCATCTGGGGCACAGTCAGGGAGCACACTTGCCCCTCTAGAAGCAGACACCAAATGCTAAGTTTGGTGAGCTGACACAGGGACGTCGTCCCAGCCTGGATCACGTGTCCACCCCTCCCCGAGATCTGAGGTCCCCTGCAACCCCAAGGCGACTGCCCTGAAGGCAGGTCCCAGAGGTCCCAGAAGAGAAATGAGGGGCAAGCCCTGGACAGTGAAGGGCCCACACATGAGACCATCAGAGAGCTAGCGGCACTGGAAGCCTAGGGCCACCCTCCTGGGCGGTCATGGGGCGGAGCTGGCCATCCACCCCAGCAAGTCGTGACACTCAGGGCCTGGGGGCCTTCAGTGGAGCACATCGGACAGGTCACCATCTGGGCCTTGAGGCATGGCCTCTCCCAGCCTCACCTTACCTTCTCTGGTAAGTGACCTTTAACTGTGATCAGAAGGCCATAAACCAGAAAACCAGCCACGTGTCAGCCTGGAGCAAGACCTCCCCTTCCACCTGCCCCATCACATGGAGCCCCTGCTGGCCCCTAGCACCCCTCACAGAGGCTCGACCCAGGTCTCCGCCAGGCCCACCAGTCTGCTCTGCCTCAGCCCTGATGCAGCAGCCACAGCTTCCCAGGCAGGCGTGGGGGCCATGCCGGCCTCCACAATGGACCTCCTGTTCCCACTGACCTTTTGTCCCTTCTCGGCCAAAACCCCCAGTGTCTGGGGCCGGATGTTTTCCTGCCAACCCTCTGATGGGTGGGCAGGGAGAGGGAGCTGCCTTCCCTGAGGGAGAAAGAAGGGGTCCGAGAAGGGTAGGGCCGGACATGGAAGCAGGCCACCGGGCTCCAGCTGCAGGACTCGGCTCCTCCGTCCCCTCGGGTGGACCATGACCTTGTCTGAGCAGACGAAGGCCTGTGCGGGGGGAGCCCTGGCCCAGGGCCACCACTCGCTGAGCCCTCTGGGTCTATGCCCAAGGCTCACAGGGGCCCCTCCCAGGAAGGGGCCCGGGACGCCTGCCCACCCACCCACTTAGGGTGGACTGAGAAGAGGGCATCACAGCCCACACCAGGATCAGACATGCCCCAGTCCTTACCCATGGGAGGCAGGAGCCCACGGGGTATGGAGCCCCACTTCATTCCAGCACCGCTGTATCTCAGAGAGACCTTACTAGACACCCAAAGGACAGTCCTACGCCCAGTGCCTACCTGCAAGACTGTCGCACCTAGAGCACCACCCCACCCCATGCCCAGCAAGAAAAGATCTCAGGCGCCCGCATTCTCGGGGCTCACAGGATCCCCTCACAACACCCCATAAGCGAGAACACGGAGACCCAACAAGTCCCATAGCAGGCAGCAGGGGACAAGTCTCAGTGCAGAATGCACAGCCCTGTCCCCTTGGGCCTGTTTGCCCCTTTAACAAAGGGTGCAGAGCTGGTCCCCGGCAGCCTGAGGACCTGGCTGAGATCAGAGCCAGCGCCCCAGCACCCCAGGCAAGTGCACCAGAACGCTGGGGCCTCGGCCTCCAAGGAGCGTCCACCGTGGAGAGCCCAGCACGGCTGGCAATGGAATTTGCTTACTCAATGCCCCAGGTGCTCGAGGACCAAGTCCCTGGAGGTGAGGTGGAGGCCCAGTTACAGCCCTGACATGCCTTCTCATGTGACAAACCAGTGACCCAGCCAGCAACATGGTCTGCAAGTAAGAAAGTCTCCCCTGCACTTCACTCTAGGGCCAGGGGCCCCGGACTGGCAGCGGGCACACAGGCTCTGAATCCCCCATCAGGGAACATGGAGGCACTTGCTGCTGGAGGCTTAGCTGAGTGGGCAGGCCATCACCACCCAATAGGTGTCCCGCTGCCGGAACCCACAGCCCAGGGCTATGCTGGACCACAACTGCCGGAGCCAGCTTCTGGGGAGGGAAGACCCAGGGCTCTGCAGCCTAGCCACACTCCGAGAAGCCAAGACACTCTGGAGGCCTCTGCTCCCAACCCATCCTTTCGGAAAAAGAACAGCTCCTCTCCAAACAGGGGCCTGGCCGCTCTGGGACCCACTTGGGCCCTGCACAGCCCTGGAGAGCAAGTCACCATATTTCAGACCCATTTCATAGATGGGCACGTCAGACCAGAGGGGAGCAGACCCATGCCCTAGGAACCTCTCCAGCCACTGGGCCAAGATGCCACTGTGGTCGCCCAGGATGACCCCAAGAAGCAGATTTCCCCCAAGGACTAAGGTGGGAAGAACAAGGAGCCGCCGCATATGTAATGTGAACATGACCTGGAAGTCACCAGGGCCAGTGCCCTGCCCCGGAGAGGGCTTTGGGGCAAGTGCCCAGCTGTGTGCCAGCGCCCTGAGACTGCAGGAGGGCGGCAAAGACAGCCAACCCGGAGCCCTGAGGGTCTCCAAGCAGAGCACAGCTTCCCAGAATGAGAAGGGCTGGCTTTGCAGCCCCAGCCCCCAGCACCGAGACACTCGGGAGGAGTCCACGGACAGAGATAGGTGCCCTCCCTGACTTACAAGGGACGGAGGCCCAGCATGGCAGGCCCTGTTTCCCGTGTGCTTCTGAGGAGAGGCTGAGAAGACTCCCAGTGCCACAGCCCCCGCTAAAGTCCCTGCAAGAACTCTCCAGGGCTTGGAGACAGCACGCACACAGCCCGTGTCCTGAGGTCATTCCGTGCTGTCGCTGCGCGGAGGAGGCAATGTGCAGCAGAGGGGGGAAGGGAACCAGACGCCCACCCCCAGCAGCTGGCCCAGCCCCATCTCCCGGCTCCAGCAGCACCATGCTCTGCCAAGCCTCTCTGGGTGTCGGCCCCCCACAGGCTCGGGGCCAGGGCTCACCTTGACGCTGCGGTGGTGGACGCGGGAGGGCTGGCACTTGACGCTGCTGGTGTTGCAGCAGCCCGCACAGCGCTTCACCTCCACGCACGGTGGCCAGATCAGGAAGTTGGCGGACGTGGGGTCGACCTGGCTCCGAGGTATCTCATAAATGACCGTCCTGGTCTTGCAGACCGCCGGGATGGCTTCCTCTGCAGAGCAAGAGGCACGATGAAGGCCCGGGCCACACCCCATGTCCCGACAGCGCCCAGGCCCACCGAGACCTGAAGCCCTGAAGGAGCTGTACCCCTACACGGCTCAGCTTCATCCCTGCACCACCCCAGGGCCCAGCAAAGGGGGAGAGACGCCTGGCCCTCGGTGGTGCGTTCAGGATGGCCCAAGGAGCAGCAGCGAGGGCCAGGTGGGGAGGTCCCGAGGGAAGGGCACTGCTGGCAGAGGGGACCATGTGAACAGGGAGGCTTGAGATGGCCTGCAGGGGGGCAGGGGCGGACACGGAGCAGACAGGTTGGTGGTCGGGGGAGGGAGGTCTCTCTACAGATGGTTAGGGAGGTTCCAGGGCTGATGGAGAAGGGGGAGAAACAGGGAAGCTGAGGCTGGGGGGCCCCAAGAGCAAGAGGACAACAGGCCCTACAGCCAGTGGACAAATCAGGGCTCTGCCCCACCAGATGCCACGGCCCACGAAAGCAGGACACCCAAGATACGGGACCGAGGCCTGCCTCCCCAGCCCACCAACTGCAGACCTGCTCACTGAAGGTCACCAAGAGAGGAGAGACTAGCTCTGCCTTCTGCTCTGTGCTCCTTGGCACAGGCCCATCTGTCCGACCCAAAGCCCCAGCACGCAACAGAGACCAGGGCACCACCGCCCAATGAGACGTCCACCTGGGGACCCCAGCACATGCACCTTCCTCCCCACATGCTGCCCTACCAATCCACGCCGGCCCCCAGGCCCACTGGGCCTTGAGTAATGCGGGGCTGGGGAGCCAGGGCAGGCAGGCAGGACCCCAGAGCCCAGAACCCTGGCTCGACCCCGGTGGCCAGCACCTGGCAGGGTCCCATCCCCCAAAGATATGCAGAAGAACCTGAAACGCAATCAAAGGACAACAGGGGCCTGCCTTTACCATAGCGCCTAGGACAGGTGCCCGCCTCTCTCTTGCCTGCCCGCCCCCGCCCCCCGGGGCCAGAAGACCTCCCGAGAGCTCTGGGAGACTGGGAGAACTTGCATCCTCTCCCGTGGCCTGGCAGCACCAGGACAGGGGAATGCTGGGTCTCTCGGAGCAGGCCTGCTGACACAGAAGGCAGGGCCCTGGAGAGCTCGCCACCCCCGTGCAGCGAAAGGGCTCTGCTCAAGGCAAGCAGCCCAGCACCCACCAGCTGCGAGGGGCCTGGGGACCCTGGCCAGGTGGGGCCGAGTGTGGAGCCCGGGAGATGGGTCCAGGGCTCCCCATCTGGAACAGGACAGGCCTGCTGGAGTGCCCTCACCTGTGACACTGATCTGGAGGACAGGAAACCTCAGTCCTACCACCAACGTCATCTGGGTGGGCACACCTGCCTTCAGGAGGAACCCTCACCCACACACTGCGCCCCAGGCAAGAAGCCATGAAGGCTCTGTCCGAGGAGGAAATTTAAAGCTCAGAGGGGGTCAGGCACTAACCAAAGGCATACAGCAGGGAATAGCAGTGTAGGGAGCACACACCAGTTAGGAAATGCAGGAAGAAGCCCGGGGTGGCATGGACTCAGAGGGGTCACACTCCCTAACCCCACTCACTCCCAGGGCAGAAAAGTACAGGCCAAGATCTCTCTCAGAGCCGAGCCGGATCCCACAAGCCCCTAACAGCCTCCAGGGGCCAGACAGACACGGGGATGCTCTGCTAGGGGAGAGGACGCAAACACCCCCCAAACCCGCGCCTGGTGGGTGGGGTGGGGCCAGGGGCAGGGGCGTCTGCTGGCGGGCCTGTGCCGCAGCCATCCGCTGGGCCACGCACTACAGACTGGAAAGGAAACACGGCCGCGTTTGCAATGAGGCCTCCGCCAGAACAGGCCCCAACAAGACCGGGCACTTAAGGAATTTATGACAGCTCCGCTCTCCTGGAAACTCTTGGCCCAGGCCAGGCTGCAGCAGGCAGCAGACGGGCTGGGGCAGGAGGGAGGCCTCCGGAGAGACGGCGGGAGGCCAGGGCTGAAGGCACTGGGGCCCCTCTCCAGGTTGGGCCTTTGTTTTGCTCCCCTGAAGGCCCCGTGGGGAGAGCCCCCCAGCGCCCCCAGCACACCCTCCTCCGGGCAGGTGCAGGGCTCACCAATGCTTCTCTTCCTCCGGATAGGCACGGGCCGCTTCTCAGGCGCATGCTTCGTGGCCCGGCCCCCATGGGCTCTCAGACTCACTTCCAAAGCATCCTTGGACCCTGCAGGTGGAAAGAGGAAATGGTGACCAGCCAGCCCACATCTGTGTGGTGCCCTGGGGCCTATCCAGTGGTGCTTCCTACCTGCCTCCCTGGACAGACAGGGTCCCCTGGGAGAGCCCCCAGCCCCACATGCACAGAGGATGACAGACTCCCCAAGTGCCAGAAATCTCCCGCCAACCTCTGGGAAGCCAACACAGGGGTTCCCCAAATGCAGCACCCCTGCTGTGCTTTACGGTGAACCCCTGCAACCTGTGTGCAAGGGGCAGATGATGTCCCCAGGTGATGGCTGGCCTTCCTCATCCCTAAGACCCAGAACTACCAGGCCTGCTGCTCCCAGCGAGGCCCACCTCCCTGAAGGGAGGACAGCCCCAAAGGGGCGGCAGACGCAGCCACCGTGGCTTCCCCTACGGTGTGTGCGTCTCTCTCTCTCTCTCTCCCCCACTCTTCATACTAAACCAACTCTCTGTGGAGCACCCTAACCTTTGAGGCCCGGCTAGATTGATAGCTGGACTCTGCTTGTTCCTGAAGCTAGTCCACTCAGAGACCATAGGAAACACAAGTGAGAAAATAAAGGCACAGGGATCTGGGTGCCTGGCAGAGGGGGCCAAGCGTGTGGCCCCTCAGACACTGACCCATGATCCCAGGGCCAAAATAGGAACCAGACCCCAGCCCCCCAAGCCCACAACAATGCTTGGTACACACACCACCGTCCTTGCCTGCCCCAGAGCCCCTCCTGGGCAGCCTAGGGGATTCCCAGGTCTCTCAGCTTCCTAGAAGGAACATACAGTCCAGCCACCTGCCACTGGGAATGACACTGCCCCAATGACACTGCCTGCGCCTGGATGAAGTGGGTCACCCCCAGCCTCCCTTCCTTGGCCCCAGACGCAGGTGGGGGGTCTCCTTCTACTTCCTGCTCCATATCTGGCTCCGCCAGTAAATAAGCAGATGCACCAAATCCCGAGAAGCACACCCCCACAGCCAGGGCTCCAGCAGCTGCCCAGACCACCCCCCTGCCCTGCGGGCCCTTCCCCAAGAAGCTCAAGCAGCATCCAGGCCAGCAGCCCGGACCAGAGGCCCCCTCCCGGGTGCTGGGCCTGCTGGGGCCTCAGCAACTGTCCACAAACTAGCAAATCCCAAATTGCGGCTCCCTTAAAATGAAAACTGAAAACAAGGCAAAAGGTACAAAGAGCAAAAACGCATCCTTTCAGAAAACTAGAGTCTGGGAAGAACCCAACTTCTCACTTAAAATGACTCAATGTTCCACTGCCACTAATTTTTCTGAGACCCAAAATAAGATCAGAACACAACTATTCATGCAATAAGAATTTCCCATCAACCAACTGTTACAAGAAGTATTTTTTCACCAAAAAGTGACATTTATGAGTCACGTCCTGGTGGTGGCCATCTTGCCATCCTCAACCCAAAGAGCAGCTGGTCCATCCTCGGCCTCCTGGAGAGGACGTCCCATCAACCATCATCTTTCCAACTGTCGGAAAGCCAGGCATCACCGATCCACGGGTGACTTGATTCTGATGCGTCTGATGAGCAAGGATGGGACCGCAGGAGGGGCTGGGAGCTCCATCCCGGTCGCTGGCCGACAGAAGAAACTACAGCCCTGAAATCCGAACCAGCGGGCGGACAGCTTGCAAGACGAGATCCCTCCTCTGCCCCCCAATCAAGATGGGTGGTCGCTGTCCAAGCTGATGGAGGAGCGACCTTCGGCCTGATGCCGCTTGAGGAATGACCCAGCAGTGGCTTAGCAGAGAAGACCCTGCCTGAATGAGGTCCTAAAACTGCTCTTGGCACAGTTAATCAAGGGGTTTTCCCTTTTGTCTTGCACGTACAAATGGCAAACTGACAGCTCAGGATGGGGACCAGTCCTCCTGCCTTCAGTCCTGGGGGGAGTACTAACGGCCCAAGATGGGGACACTCATGTGTCTGTTCCTCAGTGACCCTGCCGCACGGGCACCAGGCCAGGCTGCTTGGAGAACAAAGCTTGCTGGCCACCTCACCAATGATGGTTGGGTTCTCAACACACTTGACACACAAGTCCCAAATTCCAGCCACGGGTCATTCAGAGACCATAGGCCGGTCTCTGCCCTGTGTGGAAATCCAGCTCTCGCCAAATTCCATGCGCTTTCTGGGAACTCTCAGGCTCGGTGCTGTTCCCACAGCTGCTGGGAGAGGAATCCTATGGCCTCCGCCTTCATCTGTAAAATGGGGATGATGCCGCCCACTGTCCCGTCCAGAGTCCATGACAAAGCCCAGCCTTTGAGAAAAAGCCTGTTCTGTTCGCTGGGCCTGATTAGCTCTATACCCAAAAAATGCCAACCTGAAGGAACTGGTTCACCCTTGGACTACCAACTGGGTTTCTCCACACCCCAGCTCCCTCCTCGGGGATCCCAGACAGGCCTCCAGCTGGATCGCAGAGGGGCCCAGGGCCTGGAGAGCAGCTTAGTCCTCAGGCAACTGACCCCTCAGCTGTTTACAACCTTCCACAGTAATGAGATGTTTCGCCTCTTCAATTTAAGCTCTGGGTGTCCTCCTCTGCCCTGGCTCATAGCTTCCCCACTATCGAGAGGGTGCCGGACCAGGACGGAGACCCACTTTGGGCCTCCTGGGGGAAAACCAGTGAGTAAAGAAGATCCTAGAAACCCTCCTCTGCTCTCACCCCAGTTTCCCAGGCATGAGGAGTCCTACCCCAGAATCCTAGTCAGACCCCAAACCATGTGACAGAAGGTGGAAGGCAGGGGGTGGGGGGGCGGAGCAGGAGGTGAGTACCCAGAGCTTTTTATAAGGGGGCAATCTGAAATCAGCCAGGGTCGAGAAACTAGCTGGTGCATCCTGCTAGTTTGGACCCTCCCAGAGGCTCTGGGCCCCAAGGCCCCCAGGTTAGGAATGCCATCAGCATAACCCACCGAGCTGCAAAATGCAAAAAGTGTTAATGGGTGGGGGGCGGGTGGGGGCAGGGTAGCAGAGACCAGAATAAGAATGGTCCCAACAGAAAGTCAATGGCCCATTTCCCGGTGGCATCCCAAAGCCATCCCACAGGGAGGCCCCAGCCCTGCACCGGCCTCGCTCCAGCAAGCCAAAAAAGAAAAAAAAAAAAAAGCCCTGAACCCACTTTCACAGATCCGCCAGGGACCAGCAGAATGTAGGCGAGTGTTTTCCTCAGCTAACCAAAGCCAAATCCTTCTCCCCAGGGTTACACATCAAGGAACCAGACCAAAATCCCCCCTGGCCCAACTCTGATCTCCAAGTGAAATTCTACCCCCTTCCTGATAAGAATCAGCCAAAGGATTTCCTGGGTCACAAAACTACAGAAATCATCGGGCTTGCTAGCAAATGGTCTTGGCATGAAATGAAAATAGTTCAGGCCTCTCCACCACCATAATTAGGTACAAATTTCCAAATGACTAGACCATGTGATTTTACTTAATTCCCCCCTGCCCCCCTCTTTGAGGGTAGCCTGCAGCGAGGACGAAATCCTCACTGAAAATTGTTCCAACCGACCTCTACTACCTTCAGCCTTCTGTCTGACAAGCCCATTTGGGGCCTCTTTTTAACCACACATTAATAAGGTATATCTCTGTACCAACCCTCACATGGGTGTTCCCACACCAAGTAATAACTTGGAGCAGGACATCAAAAAAATGTGGGTCAGAATCCCTGCCCTCTAGGAAAAGGCTCCCTCCGTGTCTCCTGGAGGCCAGGCCCCACCCCACCAGCAACAACCTGGGTCCCTGGAGACCTTTCCCGGCCAGCCAGGCCCTCGACCAAGTATACCACTGACACCAACAAGCTTCAAAACTCTGCCTTTACAAATAAACTGTCTTCTTAAGTGGCTAGACTCCAGGGCCTAAGGCTGAGCCCCAAAATAGTCCCCAGACATCAGATGTGTCCAAGACGTGCCTCTTTATGGGCCTGTGAAAAGAGAAAGGCACGGGTCTCCTGCAACCACAAAGGCCAGACGGCTCCAGGAACCGGCCACCAGCTCGGGGCAATGGCAAAGCGGCCGGCGGGGGAGGGGGGTAGCTCCTCCCCCGCGCCTGCCCGCAGGGCATGCGTCCAGGGTTCTGCGCCCAGGCCCCGGGCCCGCTCCCTGCAGCTGGGGGCGGGGAGGGGGGGCGGGGCACAGGGCAGGCCCCGGGGGCCGCACACCTGGCTCTGGCGCTGGCGCCCTCTACGCCGCAGAACTTTGTGTGACACGCGCGGCATTTTCCTTAAATGCAAAAACAATCCCAGGGCGAGCGAAGACCTCGCGGCCGCCGCCGGGAGAGAAAGTGGGGATTGGAAAAGAAACTCCTGACTCATCCGCTTGGGCTTTTATGGCCCGGGATTGGATTCTGACCTTTCGGTGCGCTCCTGCGCGGCCCGGCCCAGCCCAGCCGAGCACGGGAGGTGGCGCGGAGCGCACACCCTGCACACCCGCCCCGCGCGCCGAGGGAAGGGGCGCGATTTACCTACGGAGTCTATCTCCAGGAGTCGCTGGAGGTCCCGGATGCTGTGGATCTGACTGTGTGCCAGCCTCTCAATCACCTCGCGGGGGATCTCGGCTTCCTGCAAGCAGAGCCACACGGTCAGCGCCCGCCACCAGGCCGGCTCGCGCCCCGCGGCCCCGAGAGCGCCCGGTCCCCCAGCCGAGGTGGCACGGCCCCAAGTCCCAGGCCCTCCCAGCTGCCAGGCCTCCCGACCACAGCCCCGGGCTCTGGAGTCAGACGCCGGGGGTGGGACTGGGTGCGACCCCAAATTCTCCGGCCCAGTCCAGGTTCGCCTTTGCAGAAAGCAAGCTCTCCCACCTTTAAATTTGCAAACAAAAGCCCGGCACCGCGACCCCTCCGCCCCTGGTGTAGGTTACAGGAGGTCTAGGGGCAGCGAGGGGCCCGAGGAGTTTCTGATTTAATAGTGAAATCGACATCCAGAAAGATCAAGTTGAAATGCGTCACGGATCAGCGACGAAAGTCACGGCAGCCTTAACACTTTAATCTAGCCAGGGGCTTAAATTTCACACCGCGGAATCCCGGGCCGAACCTGCGGCGAGGGTCTCGGTCGCAAAAACACGGGCCCGCGCGCGCGCACTCACTCGTTCACACGCGCGCCCCACCCGCTCCGGCCGGGCCGCGGCCCTAGCACCGCCCAAGACGCCCCTAATCCAGCCAGCGGCTGGGAGAGGCTGCCCGGCAACGGGAGGGTTAAATTTCCACCTCTCGCAGCTCCCGGTCCCGGCCCGGACCACCCCCACCTCGCAGGGTCCCCCCACTCCCTGTAGATTTTAAAGGGAGTCGGGGGTCGCTGTGTGGGCGTGGGTGTGGGAGGGAGGGGTCTCAAACACTAAGTTCCCACGACGGGGGCTGCGGAAAAGTCATTCATCACAGCAGAGCTCCCGGGGATTCGGGATTCAACATTGGGGGTGGGGGGACGCCGGCGGTGGGAGGACGCGGGCGCCTGGCTCGGCCCCGGCTCGTCTCGCTCAGCCACCTGTAAGCAGGCCCCGGGCGGGCGGGACTGCGCCGGCACAGCCGGCCCGGCCGGGCTCAGGGACGGGGACTGGGGGCTGCGGTCCCGCACCGCCCACCCTGCCTGCCGGGGGCTTCCGCCGCAGCGGCCCCTTTTTATCCGCCGCTCTTCTCCCCTCCCTCGTTCCGCCAGGTCACACACACACACCCCCTTCCGCGCTCCCCGCACCCCAATACCGCATTGTCCGCCGCGCCCCGGGCTCCCCTCCCCGGAGAGGAGCCGGCGCCCCCCGAAGTTTCTCCCCACTCTTCCACTCCGTCCCTCCACGGCAGAGCGACGCAACACGCTGGAAACTCACCAGACACACTTCGGCATGGCAGAAAATAAAACCGAGTTGGAAAAAAAAATCAAAAAAAATCGACCACCCTAGCAGAAATCAAACAAAATGCGCTCTGCAGAGCCCAGAGCCCGAGGCGCCCCGGCCCGCGGGTGGTTGCAGGGGGCGTGCGCCGGGGGAGTCGGAGAGGGGACGGGACGCGGGGGTGGCACCCACCTCGGCCAGGGCATGGGCGAGGTATCCGCAGCCGAGGAGTAGCAGGCAAGCCCAGGTCCTCATCGCGTCCCGAGGCGCTGGCGGCTCGGCGAGGAGGCGAGGCCGCGGGGCGGGCGCTCCAGCCGGGCTCCTGTGGCGGTGAAATTCAGTACCATCCCTCAGGGAGCGCGGCCCGGAGGAGGGTGGCGCGGAGAGCAGGGAGCCGGCGGAGCGCGCCCGGCGCGAGCAGCGAGTGCGGAGAGGCAGGCAGCGCCAACGAGGAGGAGGAGCAGGGAGTGCGCGCTCGCCGCGCCCGCCGCGCCGGGAGCCTCCTGGGCCGCCGGGTAGGGGGTGGGGACGGAAGGGGCGGAGGGCGGGGGCTGGGCTTCTTCCTTGGTGCGTTCCCGGTGCTGGCCGCCGCCGCGCTCGCTCCCCGGCGCTGGCTTTAGGAGCGACCCGGCCGGTAATTCTGCATATTTGCGGGCGTCAGCCCCGAGAGGGACCCCGGAGCGAGGCTGGAGCCGCCGCCGCCGCACCACCCATCACCTGTCTGGACGCCCGGCCGGCCCCGGCCGCGGGCCCGCGCTCTCCCTGCGGGCTGCGGGCGGCCCTGCGCGCCCACCGCCGGCCCCGCGCTAGCCTCCCGCCTCTTCTCGCAGCCGCCGCCCGGCTGGGCACGGCGCGGCCCAGTACGGCGCGGCCCGGCGGCCTGCGTGCGCCCCTCCGCGGCGTGCCCTCAGCTCTGGCGCCGCGCTCCGCCCTCCGCCGGCCCGAGCCGGGCAGCGCCCGCGGCCGCGCCGCTTGGCAGCCGCCGCCCGCCCGGGGCCTCGCCTCGCCGGCCTGAGGGCGGATGCAGGGCCGAAACGGAGCCGCCGCCGCCGCCTCCGCCGGGGAGAAGAGGAGGAGGCGCGGGCAGGCCCGGCTCGCCGGAGTTGTGCGGGCTCCGCAGGGCGCGCGTGTGGAGCCGGCCGGCGGCGGGGAGGGGGTTATAGCGCCACCGCCGCCGCCGCCGCCGCGCCCCTCCCCCGCCCCCTCCCCCTCGCCTCCCCCGGATTCCGGGCGCCGGACCCGCACCTCGGAAGCGCGCGGGGGCCGCACGGGCCGGGCAGGGCCCGGCCGCCGCCGCCGCCGCCACCGCAGTGAGCACACAGTGGCGCTCACGCAGGCAGTAAAATCCATCAAAGCCCCGCGCCTGGTTCCGAGCACAGCCGCCGGGCTCTGTTCGCCCGGCGGGGCTCCCCGCGCGCCCCTCCCTCGAGCTTGCCCACCCTCCAGTGGCAGCTGCAATCCTGCGGCACCGGACGGGGAGGGGAGGAGGCCGCCGCAAAAGAGCCGCCGTCGCCGGCTCGCCTCCCTCGGGCCCCAGCGGCGGCAGAGGGCAGCGCCCAGAGCTGCTACGCCAAAAAGGGCAAAAGCGAGCCGGCCCCCGCCTCCGGCCCCCCGCCCAGGCGCTCGGGCCTCTTTCCACCGTTAGGATCCAGGGCCCCTGCCTCCCCGTCTCCATAAAAGGAGGGGGAGTGAGTTTCTGGTGAGAGATGGGGCGGGTTTAGGGGCGCGTCTGGGGCACTCACCTGGCGGCTGCCACGCGCCCCCGCCCAGAATCCGATGCCTGGGGCGTCTGAATGAGGAACCTCCACCCGCATTCCGAGATGGGAGAGCGCCCAGGTCGGAGGAGCGTGTATGGTCCCCACCCTGGGACCCCGCGTCCCCACTCCCTCGCAGAAGCCTGAGCTGCGGCCCGTGCCGGGAAATCGAGGGGGCAGAAGGGAAGGCAGAGAAAGGAGCCGCTCGCGAGGAACCCCTGGAGTCTGAGCCTCCCACGCTGGGATCCGCTGGGCGCACAGAGCGCCACCTCCGGCAGAGGCGGCACAGAGCGATGCGGGGGGAGCAGCGCACTGGAGGCCGAGGCCTGAGCAGGCTGGACCGCTCCCCTGCCACCAAAGGGCAGGTGCACCCGAGCTGGGCAGATTCTGCCCGCCTACAGCAGGTGGGATCGGACCCCCGTGGTTCCCTCGAGGGGGGCAGCCAGCCTGGAACCAGGGCTAGGAGGGAAGACGGGCTTTGCCACCCCAAAGCTAGACGGCGAAACCCCACAAGGTTGGGAGACTCCCTGGCGGGTGGCAGAGTGGGCGGCGGGCCGGGAATTCCTCCCGCCCCAGGCCTCCGCCCCCTTTGGCCCCATCCTGTGGATTAGGCCCCCGCCCGGCCTGGCCGCCCTCCCGCCAGACAAAGGCAGTAAAGGCGTAGCCCCGCGGGCGGTCTTTCATTCTCTGCTGGGCGGTCTCCGGCATTTCAAAGGCCAAGTCGGGAGGGCACTTCTGGGGGCGCTTGCCTTCCCCCTAATACCTGGGGTGGGGGAAGGCGGGACCTGTCCTGCAGTTCCCAGAAGGCCCCCGCGTCTAGTCTACTGGCGCCCTTCCACAGGCTTTCACACCCCTGCAGCCTCCCGAAGCCCCTGCCTTACCCAGGCGGCAGCCCCACACCACCAGCCCACCAAGCCCACTCTCCAGGTGTTGAGGGTGAGGAGGGTGAACCAGGACAAAGGCAGAACCAGGGAAAACGTGGAAACATTTTGAAGCACGTGAAGGCCAGTCCTTGTCCATCCGAGTGGAACCTTACATGGCTTAAGAGGGGGACACCCCTGACCAGTTTGGGGAAGGCCCCTGAACACGCACCACCTGGACTCCACCGGACTGTGTCATGTCCCGCTGAGCCTTGTATTCCTCTCCCTCAGAGGGACCTGAGAACACACCTTTGGGATTAATGGACTGGGCTCTACAGTGGGTATAGGGATGAAGCAGGGAAGGCCGCCCGGCGATTTAGTGCAGGGCCCTTCCAGCTCCAACACCACCGCTGCATCTCCCCTCTTCCCCCCCTGCACTCCAGGGGTGCCCAGCTGGAGTTTACATCCAGCAGAGGCGTTAAGGGGGAGCCTTCCACGTCAGTGCGGAAAGCAAGGGCAAGGCCTGGGTGCATCCCACTCCTGGACTGGGGTGGGGGGAGCGGCGGCCGGCGTCCCTCTAATCGCCAGCGGCTATTAAAAATAAAACCTCCGCGAGTCGTCATAGCGACCAGACAACAGCGGCTGCCTGAGGGTGGCTAACAGCACCACCCGGCGCCTCTGGGGGGTGGGGGGACTTAGGACACCCTGCGTGTTCCAGCTGGGGCGGGGCAAGGATCCCCAGCCCCACGCGCCCCACCATCCCCCATCGCGGGAGGAAACCATCAGAATTAGGCCCAGGAGCCCAGTTTCCAAGAATTTGACACGGAGACAGAAGTGACTTGACCAAGAGGTCACCAACTTACATGAAAACCCTCCCAGGTGAGCTCCCTCCCCCGGCCCTGGTTCCTCCCGACACCCTGCCCAGCCCATTCAGGTTCCAGAGCATCCTCCTTTTGGCCCTTGGAAAAGGGAGCAGGCTGAGGAGGTGGGCTTCGGATGCTCCCCCCGGAGAGGGAACCTAAATCCGGAGGCCAGGCGCGCGGGGGCTACTGCACCTGCCCCAGCGCTCCTGTGCCTCATCCTTGCTGGTCAGGCGTGGTCACGTGCTCTTTCTGCCCAGGATCGAGTTTCACTTCCAGCCGCTATTAGGCGGTTCGCACGGTTCATTGCAAATATTTGATAATGAGGCTAAATATACATCGGAATCGGAGGAGGCAGTAGGCGTCCTGGCCGAACGCGTGGGAGCGGCATTCCTGGCTCTGCGGGCATCCCCGCCCAGGCCCCAGCAGAGGCTTGGACCTGCGTGCGGGAGGCAGACCCGCGCCGGCGCGCGCGCACGCTCTGCCCGTGGGCCATTTAGACCCCCAGACTCCCAGCCCGGGCACCAACCCTGGAGACCAGCTCGAGGGCCCTTCGCGGAAGGAGGGGGCGCTGGGGGATCTCTAGGGTGGGGAGGTGCTGGCGGGAGTGAAGGTGCACCTGGCCGACATGTCCGGTCGCCCCTGGAGCCAGTGCTTCCGGGCTATCTCGGGCGTTCCCGGCGCGCGCCCCGACGTGCCTGCAGGCCCGTAATTAAAGTGAGTCAGGTGCTCCAAATAGGCAGAGAGGGGCCATCATGTGGCTGGGGCGACTGGTTGGATGTCGGCCCCCTCGCTGGTGGCCATCGGCCCATGACCCCGAGGCCAGGAAAGGGTGGGAAGGGCCTTGGCCATGCCTCAGAGCAAATTAGGGGGCTAGCGGGAGGGCCATCTACCTTTATGAAGCACCTTGTGTGGTGCTCAGCCTGCAAGTTCCCCCAAGTTCACCTCACTGCCGATGTGCCTGCCTGGCTCCCCGCCTTGCTGTGAGGTTATCTCCCCTCTCCCCCTCAGTCCAGAGCCATGACTGTCACCCACAGAGCCTAAGGGCCCTGCATGATTTCATTTCACTCACACAGAGCAGTGGTGATCTTTCCCACCTCTCCCCACGTTACAGATGGGAGCATGTAGGGGTCAGGAAGCCAGGCCATTTGCCACAGGGCCAGGGCTGAAGAGTGGCACCCCTACGGGCAGCTCTGATGGCATGGGCTCCTCTGTGCAAGCTCTGTCAATACAGCAAAGCAGAAGTCCTCAGGCGGCATTTGTCCCAGGGCTCACAGTCAGGAGCGCGAGGGTCGCTGGGCCCCCAGCAGCACAGGCACCAGGACTGGAGTCCATCCCACTTGGTCCCCAGTCCCGATGTGCACAGGGCAAGAGGGACATACCCAAGTCCTGGCTGTCCTCAGCCTTGGCCTTATTGATGCATTTGTCCTTAGACTGCCTTGTCTCCGTTCTCTCCAGAAAATGGGGGCCGAGCACCCTTACCACAGCCAGTGAACCTCCCTCCCACCCAGGAAAAGCAGCCTGTGTATGCACACATGCACACAGAGGCAGGGCTCGGATCGCAGGAGAGGGGGTCGGCCAGGCCTCCCCAGCCAGAGGGGATTTCAGAACAATTTGTAATGACGAAACACCACGTTTCCCTTTATCTCAGGGCAAGGCTTTCTGGGTTCAGGGCAGTTAATCCCAGAGCAGCCTTGGCTGAGTGGGCACAGCTCCTTGAAGATCAAGAGTACCCATGAGGGCGTTAATTAGGGTGTTACCTTGAGCTGCCCCAGGCCCCAGTGGCTGGAGATTGGGCCTTTCCAGCTCAGGCTCCTCAGAAGGGGTGAGAAACCTGCCCACGGGGGGCCAAGAAGGCATTCTCTGTGCTGTTTTTTACTCCCTATTAAATGCTATTATTTTTCTTTTTAAATACACAAACAGAAATGGAGTATAAAACAGCTCAGAGCCCACAGTCATCTTGTGACTACTGTGTGCAGGAAGACCTACAAGCCATCAGCCCCCTGTGGCCACAGGGCATGTGAAACACAGCTGCTCTGCCCCATGACCGCCCTGCAGGTTAAGCACATGAGGCCCTCAAGCTTCGTGAGAAGGTAAAGAATGCACAATCTCTCGTTACTGATTTTTATGTTAATGACATGTTGAAATGATAGCTTTTTTGACATGTTGAGTTAAATAAACTATGGTGTTATGGTTCATTTCACCTGTTTTCCCTTTGTTGAACATGGCTCCTAGAACATTTGAAATGTCCTATGTGGCTAAAATGGTATTTCTATTGGGTGAAGCCAGTGTATGAACACAAGGAGTTCATACCTGCACTGTGGAACCAACTGGGTGAGTGTGGCTGGCCACCCCCAGCCTGGAAGCCAACAGAGCTCCAGAACCTCAGAGACTCCAAGACCAGGGATGGACCCAGGGCTCAGGCACAGCCCACCAGCCTCACTGGCTGTGTGACCTTGAGCAAACCACAGGGCATCTTGGAGGCTCAACCTCCCCCTCTGGGTAACAGCTGGCTCAGAGGGTTCCTTTAAGGAAGGCTCGCTCACACATCCAATAGATACTTGTGTTCTAGGCACTACATGGGGCACTAGGGACACAAAGCTAAAACAAAGCTCTCCTGGATCTCGGGGCCTCTCAGTAAGCAAGTAACAGATAAGCATACACTGTCTCAAGTAATATATTTTGGGGGGTGGTCAGTAAGGCCTATTTGAGAGGGAGGCAGCTAGCCATCTATAACATCTAGATCCAGCATTCTAAGCAGAGACAGCCATAGCACGTGCAAAAGCCCTGAGGCAAGAACTAGCTTGGTTTGTTCAAGAAAGAACAAGGGGCAGGGGATGGGGGGGAGAAGGTGAGCTGGGAGACCTAGGCAGTGGGGCAGGTCACACACACCTTGAGATCAAAGTAAGGCATCTGAATTTTATTCTAGGGGCATGGAAGGCATTGAGGGGTGGGGATAGGGAACAAAGTGGCTGCTTGGATGGGAAACTTCCGCTGCCAGCCTTCCCAGCCAAAGCAGCAAACCCCTCTTCCCCTCCCCTGCCCCCTGGGGTCTTCAGGACTCATGGCCAAGTTCCTATGTGGTGGGTATGGATTCCAAGGATGAGGCTGGTCACCCAGTTTGAACCCAGAGCCACCCCCACACCTCTTACCCTGGGTCCCTCTCGGGTCTGTAACCACGGAGGGGATGGGAAGGGCCTGCAGTGCCCCTTGGCCATCAGACAAGACAGGACTCAGTCCAGCCCAGACAGAGGTCAGAGTATGAGCTGGGCCCTGTGCACGGGGAGACAAGAGGGGCAGGCCTGCTATGCCTCCCTCAAAAGAGACAGTGAGGTCATGCCCTCCAGAGACGTGGGCCCGCTAGATGGAAAAGCCTCCCTGTGTCCTAGGGGCTCGCACCTCCCTCCATGTGAGCACAGACTACACCAGAGCTGTGCAGTACACTTGAGGGTGGGCCTCCCTCACCAGGGGAGAGGGGCGATCCGAAGTGGCCTGCAGTGGCCAGGGCCGACGGGCTGAAGATGTTTCTGCAGGAAGCATGGAGATGTCTAGAAGGAAGAAGAGCATGGGTGTGTATGAGGAAGAACTAAACAGTCCCAGAGCCACAATCACCAGAACGGCGTGGCTCGTGAGTGATAAATGGATTGGAACCTCGAGCTTGATTATTCAATAAGACAGTTTAGAAAAGTGACCTGATTAAACCCTCACTTTCCCCCCAACACCAGATTCATGTCAGATCAAGAAATGGCTAGAGAAACAGGAACGAGCGGGGGCGTGTGGGTCTTGGTGCCGGAAGAAGCTCAGGCTGCCACCTGCAGCACCCTTGCCAATGTGCCTGCTCTTGATCAGCCTTGAGGAAGCAAGGGGACACATTGAGACAGAGCGGCATCCCCCAGACACCTGCTCTGACCTTCAGAACATCCTCGTCGCAGAGAAGCATTGGAGGGGGCCTGTTCTGGGGAGGGCGGACGGATGTGAGCATCTGGTCTGCCCGGGGAAGATCCTGGTGACGCTGCCGTGGGGGCACAGGTGGTCTCCCTGGCCCTCCGAAGAGGCCGCAGTACGGGGGTGAACCCACGTGAGGTCTGCAGCTCCTTTTCAATAGTTGGGGGTTGGGGAATGTAGATGACAGACAGACAGATGATGGATGGGTTGGTTGATTGATTGACCATCGACAGAGGACAGAGGACAGCAGACGCGGAGTGTGCGTGAATGGGAACACAGGAGTGGGGGAAACCAAAGGGGAGGGGGTCACAGCTGTTCACTATTCCATTTATGACTTTTCAGTTAAGGCTGAAAGTTTTCAAAATATAAAATTATGGAAAATAAGGCCAATTCCTATTCTCCAATTTTCCCAGAGTTTACCAAACTTCTAGAAAGCAGAGAACTTTCAGAGCTCCAGACAAAAACACAAATCATAAATCCAGCAGGAGTGGCACATCTCACGTTTTTTAAGTTAAAAAAAAAAATCCGATTTGACAGTATAGGAATTGAAAACAGAAGAGTAAAAATTTAAAGACCGGAACCAACAGAACCCTTCTACTGTGGGTTCCGATCGTCTTCCCGGCTACCCTGCGTAACTTTCATCTGTGCAGAACAAGTATATCAGCCAAAAGTGAAAAGACATTTATCTGCTGGGTCTCTGCCCCCAGTTCTCTCCTCGGAAAACCACGACTGACGCAGACAGGAGGGATGACAACGTGGATGAGCCTGCCTGCTGAGGGCATTTGGCAATGGAAAGGGGCCTGCGGCGACGCTGACAGCCACTTGGCACCCAGAGCCGTGGATGTGGCCGTGACCTGACCCAAGGTCCCATATCTGGGCACCTGGCCTAAGAAAATGGCCCGGCAGCAGAGTGGCCATGTGAGGACTCCAGGAGGCACGACTGGCCACAAACACTGGGAACAACCTAAAAGCCCAGGTGTGAGCAGGCCTTGTTTTCCTGGCCCCCTGCTTGGAAACGGTGTCCATTCCCAGGGCGGCAAAGACAGTTTCCCGTGGGGTGTGAACGGACAGTGGGACACGATCTCCAGCAGGGTCAGGCCCTGGGGCCGCGGGCTACCTTCCTTCCGCCCCACATCCAGGTGGCCTGTGATGGGTGGAAATGGCTTGTCTGAGCAGATCTGTCACTTCTGTTGTCGCGGGTAGGGGCCTCGGGCCTGGAGCACAGCAACCCCAACCCCGGCCAGGTGGGGCATCTGAGCTGGGGGCTCCCACCTCTGCCCCGGGTGACCCCAGCAGTGTCCTTCCTTCCAGGAGGGACGAGGGCTGTGGTCCCAGCACGTGGGGAGCCTGAGAACCCCTCCCTGTTTGTGACTGCTGGAGAAGCTATTTTCATCTTGTGGCTGTTTTTCTCAACAGGAGAGAGCAAAGAACAGCAGATAATCTTATCCTAGTCCTGCTGTGACCTCAGGAGATGGGGGGGGCACCCCCTCCCCGCCGGCAGCCTCTGCAGCCCAAGCTTCCCTCTGGTAAGCGGCATGTGGGTCCTCCAGCTTCCTGAGCTCCTACTATGCACCTGCCCATGGGGATGACCAAGGGGCAGGAAGGAGCCTGGGCCCAAGGCCCAGGTTGGGGGAGGCAGCCCGGGTCTGAGGATGGCCCCCACCAGCTGGCTGTGCAACCTGTGGCCAGTGGCTTCACCTCTCTGCGCTCCCGTGGCCTCACACGTGCCTGGAAAGTGCACAGCACCGGGTGTGGAGAGCACCGCATGCAGTGATGTGTGTATAGACGCTGCCCAACAAGCAGCAGTTGCTCAATACAGCGCGATTCCCCCTGCTGCTCTGAGCTCCTCTGCCCACCCCCCCAGCCCCAGGAGCACTGGGTGGGGCAGCCTTAGACAGCCTGGGCCCCCCGTCATCACAAGAGCACCCCTTGGGGCCCTCTGCCCACCACCAGCCCTCATTTACTTGGGACGGTGCTGAGCTCAGCCCTTCAAACCTCCGTGTCCAGCTAGAACCCCAGGGAGACCTCCAACCAGAGAATCCAAGACAAAGCCACCAGCCCCTAAAACCCAAACTTGGGTATGCACGGGGATTAGTTCTGCGTCCTGCTTCGACAACAGGCTAAGACAGATTCATTCAACAACAGACATTTATCATGCACCTTGTGGGAACATCATGTCTCTCCAAACACCATGCCGTGGGTAACACCATCCCTGCCCTGGTGGAGCTGACCTACCAGAAGCCGGAGGGGATGGGTGCACACAGAAGCAAGGGGCTTACCTGCCTGTTGATGGTTCTTGGCTAGATACTTTCAGCTCCAGCGAAGGAAAACTCAGCACAGCCGGGCTGACACAATGAGGAATCCCACTGGGAAACACAGAGGTCATGCTTCAGGAGAGGTCTGATCAAGGATCCAGCTCTGTGTTCGTGGTCCTCTCCCCTTGGCATCCTCCCTCATCAGATCTCCTCATGGTGACAAGGTGGCTGCCAGAAGCAGCTTGGGCTTCGTTGCTCACACTGAACAAGAAAGAATGGGAACGTTGTGCCCTTGGTTTCTCCCAAGACTGAGCTAGTTCCTTCTCAAAATGCTCTCCTTGGCCAGAAATGGTGGGATGCCATTCCTGTGTCCTTTCCTCTATTCCCTCCCTTGTCAAGATCTCAAGCCCAGACCTCCCTCCTGAGGCCCAAACTCCACTCAGCCCCTCTGCCTGGGGGTCCAACAGACAAGCCAACCTTAACACGATCAAGACAGATCCTCAGACCTACTGGAAGCTCTGACCCTGAGGACCCCATCCTCCCAGCTGCTTGGATCATAGCCTGGAAGTCAACCCTGAAGCCCTCTGAGCGGATGTCCCATGTGTCAGGAAACATTGGTGACCCGGCCTTCGCGATGTCTTAGAAACCTGACCAGTGCCCACCCAATGTCATCTCCTGGCCCTAGCCCCCACTTTTTTCCAGGAAACCTTTTTTTCCCCATTGTCCTGGGTGCCACCTGCCACCCACCAATCCATCTCAACTCTGCAGCTACAGTGAGCCCCTCAGATGGATGAGCCCGCCCTTCTCTGCTGCAGGGACAGGGAAAGCCACCGACCCCGGGGGGGAAATGAAGTATGTGGCCGGGCTCTGGCATGAATGTACTCGTGGCCCCCAGAGCTGGCGTCCATGGCTCCTGCCGACACCCCCATGGCCAAGTCGTGGGCCATCCCAAGTTGGAGCATTGTCCCCGCAGATAGTGGGTTATAAAATAATCCTTTCCTCCCTGTCCAGGCTCCAGCTGGCAAAGCTGGTGTGGGCAGGAAATGGCCACTCGGGGTCTTACCCAGGCAGGGACCTAGGGCCTGCCCAGCACTTTCCCAAGAGATGCCGGAGTTGGGACCACCAGCCGGCTCTTGGCTTTCTAAGCAGCCAGTGTGGCCAGGCCTAGAGGCCCTCCCAGTGTCCCTGAGTGTCTGTCAAGGACCCCAGCACTGGAGCGGCTATGGGGTCCAGGTGAGGGCAGCTCTGCTCCCAGGAAACCCAGGTCCCAGTCTGCACTTTCTCCTTCTAGCATGTTCCACAGGTAGGTCACGGAGCCACTCTGGGAATCCTAACAAACCACTCCCAGACTGGGAGGTTAACCCGCAGAGCGTGCAGCTCACAGCGTCCCAGGGCTGGCAGGTTCTAGGCACTGGTGCCTTGCCCCCACTGCTTGTGTGACCTCACAACCTGGTGCCCAGCTTCCCCAGAGCAGAGGACCCCCAGACCAAGGCCCCCTCAAGCCCTATCCTCCGCCACTTCCATGGTATCATCCTGGTAACAGACGGTGACTCCGCCTGGGTGGGGAGGACCTGAGGGCTTGAAGCCCAGCAGCGGCTGCCCCCGACTTAAGGGTGGTTTCAAGGATTAGGGGAGCTCACACAGTGAAGTGCCCGCCCGCTGCTGGCACGCGGCAGAGGCGTGGCACTGGGCACCTCCGATGACGGGCCCCTGTGCCTCCCAGACGCAGCAGGAAGCAGTGACCCAGGCCCAGAGAGGCTGGCCCATGCAGGGCCTCGTCTAGCAGAAGGGACGCACCCCTCCCAGTGATGCACATGCCTGGTGGCACAGCTTATCGCTTTGCAGAAGGCCCCCCAAAACAACCCCCCAGCTCCCACCATCCCCCTGGCCTGCCTGGACCCTGCCCCAGAGTTCCCAGACTAGCCCCTGTCTGGCGGGAGGCTGAACGAAGCCAGGCTCCCCAAGGGCGCCCCTCGGTCCAAATGGCAGAAGAGGAATCTGAGAAGGTTTCAAGCAGGTAGCGGCACCTGAGCGGAGCCTGGGAGGATGGCCGCCGGCAGCTGGGCTCCCCAGGCCAGGAATTTTCCTTCCAGCCGGGCCCCACCCATCTTATCTCTGTCTCCAGGGAGCGGATCCCAGGGACCTTCCCAAGAGGGCCGCGCCGCCAGCCAGCCAGCCAGCCAGCCAGCCAGCCAGCCTCCCCGCCCCGCGGCATCGCTGACTCACCAGTCAGGAATGCACTTTATTCCTCCGCCACCCCTCCCCCTCCCTGGCAGTCCCCATCCTCCTCCTCCCTGTCCTGTACCCCCAGTGACAACCCATCACTTCCTGACCCAAGGCAAGAGGTTCCCGCCCGATAGCTCTGGGGGTTGAGAGGATGGGTCAGGGACTCCCCACTACTCCCGGTCACCCAGCTGACCGGGGCAGGAAGGAGGTGGGGCCTTCCCAGCCAGGGGAGGGGCTTCCTCAGGGACCTGCCCCCAAGCCGGCTGGCCTGTGGAAGGGGGAAGGAGAAGTACAGGGTCAGCATCCCTCTCAGCCGGGACCCAACCCAGAACCTCCCAGCCCATCTCCTCCGCACCTCAAGTAATCGCTCTTCCTAGGGCTCTGGCTTCTGCAAGTGGCTAACAAGGGCCTCGTGCTTTCCTGGTGGTCTCCTTGGAGGAGGAGGCACCTGGAAGACGTGTGTGTCTCTCTGTGCCACCAGGGTGGGGACTGGGGTGGGAGCGGAAGTCAGCAGCCTGGGAGTCCTTAACGCTCTGGGCTCCACAGCCCCTCGGTGCCTGTAGCCCAGCCTTAATGGGCTCCCTTTCCCGGGCTGTGGCCCCAGAGGTGGTGTGCGCAGGACGAAATCCCCGACAAGGCCCAGCTGCGCAGCCCTGCCCTGCTGGCTTCTAGAGGCAATCCCTCTCCTTCGCTGCGTCCTTACCTTCCGCAGCTCACCTGCTGACCCAAAAGGGGTCCTGAAGGTGGTCGGAGCCAGCAAGGCTAACTGTGCAGAAGGGCGGCTGGGTGCCATCAGGCCCTGCTTACCCCCAAGCTGGGCACTTAGAGCCCAGGACCCAGCTACGCCCTCCCCGCAGGTGCTCAGAGAGAGGCTGGTGGGTGCTGGCGACAGGGGCTCCTCCTTGCTGGAGGCAAGCACTCATCACAGCTGAAACAGCCCTGGGTGAAGGCCCCTAAGGCACCTGGGGGCCCGGCAGAGCCTTCAGGGGAGGCGTCCACCCACAGTGGCCTGTTTGCAGGTGGGGCTCCTGCCCAGTTCTGTGGCCTATTCCAGAAGAGGGGTGCTGGGCTTCCACATGGCTGACCTCCAGGAGGGAGCTGGGTGGGGAGTTGTGTTCCCCCGGTAATCTGCCCTCAGGGTATAACTGGCTCCCAGCAGTACCCTCCCCCACACCCTTCACTGCAGTTCCTGTGTTCCTCCAGGCTCAGGACTCCCTGCCCCCCTCCCCCATCTCCCCTTCACCCTCCCCCTTCTTCCCCATCTCCACTC
>PITA01018798.1:0-39325 GCA_004023965.1 Spilogale gracilis | reverse complement strand
TATACACCAAGAAGATCTAACAAATGTAAATATTTATGCCCCCAACATGGGAGCAGCCAACTACATAAGCCAACTGTTAAGCATAATAAAGAGTCATATTGATACAAGTACATTAATTTTGGAGATCTTAACACACCACTCTCAGCAATGGACAAATCATCTAAACAGAAATCAACAAAGAAACAAGAGCCTTGAATAACACATTGGACCAGATGGATCTCATAGATATATTCAGAACATTCCACCCTAAAGCAGCAGAATACTCATTCTTCTCAAGTGCACATGGGACTTTCTCCAGAATAGACCACATACTAGGTCACAAATCAGGGCTCAACCGATACCAGAAGATTGAGACTGTTCCCTGCATATTCTCTGACCACAATGCCATGACACTGGAATTCAACCACAATAAAAAGTTCAGAAGAAAATCAAACACTTGGAAGCTAAAGACGATCCTGCTCAAGAATCTGTGGATCAACCAGGAAATCAAAGAAGAACTGAAACACTTCATGGAAACCAATGAGAATGAAGATACATTGATCCAAAACCTATGGGATACAGCAAAGGCAGTCCTAAGGGGGAAATACACTCAATCTCAGAGGGAAGGCTGTCAGTTTTTCGAGCCTCACTCAAAAAAATTGAAAAATCCTGAATACACCAACTCTCATTACACCTTAAAGAACTGGAAAATCAACAAAAAATTAAACAAATCCCCCACACAAAATGGGAAATAATTAGAACTAGAGCAGAGATTAATGAATCAGAAACTAGAGATACAGTAGAACACATCAACGAAACTAGAAGCTCGTTCTTTGAAAGTATCAATAAAATCGATAAACCATTGGCCAAACTCATCCAAAAGAAAAGGGAGAAGATGCAAATTAATAAAATTATGAATGAAAGGGGAAAGATCACGACTAACACCAAGGAAATAGAAACAATCATCAGAAATTACTATCAACAAGTATATGCCAATAAGTTAATAAGTTTAACAACCAATATATTCCTAGAAACCTATAAACTTCCAAGACTGAAACAGGAAGAAATTGACAATTTGAATAGACCTATATCTAGTAACAAGATTGAAGCAGTGATCAAAACCTCCCCAAAAACAGGAGTCCAGGACCAGACGGGTTCCCTGGGGAATTCTACCAAACATTCAAAGAAGAAATAACACCTATTCCCCTGAAGCTGTTTCAAAAAACAGAAACAGAAGGAAAACTTCCAGACTCTTTCTATGAAGCCAGCATTACTCTAATCTCTAAACCAGACAAAGACCTCATCAAAAAGGAGAACTTCAGACCAATTTCTCTGATGAATATGGATGCCAAGATTCTCAACAAGATCCTTGCTAATAGGATGCAACAATACATTAAAAAGATTATCCACCATGACCAGGTGGGATTTATCCCAGGGATGCAAGGGTGGTTCAACACTCGCAAATCAATTAATGTGATAGAACAAATCAATAAGAGAGGGGAGAAAAACCACATGGTACTCTCAATTGATGCAGAAAAGGCATCTGACAAAATACAACATCCGTTCCTGATCAAAACTCTTCAAAGTATAGGGATAGAGGGAACATTTCTCAACCTCATAAAATCTATCTATGAAAAACCCACAGCGAATATAATTTTCAACGGGGAAAAACTGACAGCCTTCCCTCTGAGATCAGGAACAAGACAAGGATGCCCACTCTCACCTCTACTGTTCAACATAGTGTTAGAAGTCCTAGCAACAGCAATCAGACAACAGAAAGAAATAAAAGGTATTCAGCTTGGCAAAGAAGAAGTCAAACACTCTCTCTTTGCAGATGATATAATACTCTATGTGGAAAACCCAAAAGACTCTACCCCCAAACTACTAGAACTCATACAACAATTTGGTAATGTGGCAGGATACAAAACAAATGCACAGAAATCAGTTGCAGTCTTATACACTAATAATGAAAATATAGAAAGGGAAATCAGAGAATTGATTCAGTTTACTATAGCACCAAAAAACATAAGATACTTAGGAATAAACCTAACCAAAGAAGTTAAGAATCTGTACTCAAGGAACTACAGAACATTCATGAAATAAATTAAAGAAGACACAAAAATGGAAGAGCATTCCATGTTCATGGTTCAGAAGAATAAACATTGTTAAAATGTCTTTAGTGCCCAGAGCAATCTATACTTCCAATGCCATTCTGATCAAAATTCCACCAACATTCTTCAAAGTGTTGGAACAAACAATGTTAAAATTTATATGGAACAAAAAAAGACCCTGAATTGCAAAGAAGAAAAACAAATCTAGGGGCATCTTGTTACCTGACTTCAGGCTTTATTACAAAGCTGTGATTACCAAGACAGCATGGTACTGGCACAAAAACAGAAAAATAGACCAAAGGAACAGAGTAGAGAGTCCAGATATGGACCCATAAATCTATGGACAAATCATCTTAGACAAAGCAGATAAAAATATCCAGTGGAAAAAAGACAGTCTCTTCAATAAATGGTACTGGGAAAATTGGACAGCTACGTATAGAAGAATGAAGCTAGACCATTCTCTTACACCACACACAAAGGCAAACTCGAAATAGATGAAAGACCTCAACGTGAGGCAGGAATCCATCAAAATCCTGGAAAAGAACATAGGCAGTAACCTCTTTGACATTGGCCACAGCAACTTCTTTCAAGACATATCTCCAAAGGCAAAGGAGACAAAAGCGAAAATGAACTTTTGGGACTTCATCAAAATAAAAAGCTTGTGTACAGCAAAGGAAACAGTCAACAAAACAAAGAGGCAACCCACAGAATGGGAGAGGATATTTGCAAATGATGCTACAGACAAAGGGCTGATATCCAAGATCTACAAAGAACTACTCAAATTCAACATCCAAAAAGAAGATGAACATATCAGAAAATGGGCAAGAGACATGAAGAGGCCCTTCTCCATAGAAGATATACAAATGGCTAACAGACACATGAAAAAAATGTTCATCGTCACTAGCTATCAGGAAATTCAAATCAAAACCACACTGAGATACCACCTTACACCAGTCAGAATGGCCAAAATTAACAAGTCAGGAAACAACAAGTGTTGGAGAGGCTACAGAGAAGGGGGAACCCTCTTACAATGTTGGTGGGAACTCAAGTTGGTGCAGCCGCTTTGGAAAACAGTGTGGAGATTCCTTAAAAAATTAAAAATAGAACTACCCTATGGCCCTGCAATTGTACTACTGGGCATTTACCCCAAAGATAGAGATGTAGTGAAAAGAAGGGCCATATGTACCCCAATGTTCATCGCAGCAATGGCCACAATCGCCAAACTGTGGAAAGAGCCAAGATGCCCTTCAACAGATGAATGGATAAAGAAGATGTGGTACATATATACAATGGAATACTATGCCTCCATCAGAAAGGATGAATATCCAACTTTTGCAGCAACATGGACCAGATTGAAAGAGATTATGCTGGTGAAATTAACCAAGTAGAAAAAAGTCAAGTATCACATGGTTTCACTTACCTGTGGTGCATAAGGGGTATATAGAAGACAGTAGGAGAAGGAAAGTAAATGGGAAGTAGGGTAATTCAGGGAGAGAAACAAAACATGAGAGACTTTGGACAGAGAAACAAACTGAGGGACTTGGAGGGAGGGGGTGGGGACATGGGAGAGCCTGGTGGTGGGTACTGGGGGCACCTGTTGCATGGAGCACTGGGTGTGGTGCATGGACAATGAATCTTGGAACACTGAAAAAATAAGATAAATTTAAAGTAAAAAAAAAATAGATTCAAAATGGATGAAAAACCTCAGTGTGGGACAGTCATCCATCAAAATCCTTGAGAACACAGACAGTAACCTCTTCAACCTCAGCTGCAGCAACTTCTTCCTAGAAACATTGCCAAAGGTAAGCGAAGCAAGGGAAAAAAAAATGAACTATTGGGACTTTGTCAAGATCAAAAGCTTTTGCATGCAAAACAGTCAACAAAACCAAGAGACATCCGACAGAATGGGAGAAGATATTTGCAAATGACTTATCATATAAATAGCTAGTATCCTAAATCTATAAATAACTCATCAAACTCAACACCCAAAGAACAAATAATCCAATCAAGAAATGGGCAGAAGACATGAACAGACATTTCTCCAAAGAAGACATCTAAATGGCCAACAGACACATGGAAAACGTGCTCAACATCCCTCAGCATCAGGAAAATACAAATCAAAGCCACAGTGAGATACCACCTTACATTAGTCAGAATGGATAAAATTAACCAGTCAGGAATGACAGAAGTTGGTCAGGATGCAGGGAAAAGAGAACCCTCCTATAGTGTTGGTGGGAATGCAAGCTGGTGCAGCCACTCTCGAAAACAGTATGGAGATTCCTCATAAAATTGAAAATAGAGCTACCCTATGACCCAGCAATTTTACTACTGGGTATTTACCCTAACAATACAAATGTAGTGATCCGAAGGGGCACATACACCTGAATGTTTATAGCAGCAATGTCCACAATAGCCAAACTATGGAAAGAATTAGCTGTCCATCAACAGATGGATGGATAAAGATGATGTGGTAGATGTATACAACGGAATACTATGCAGCCATTAAAAGAATGAAATCCTGGGTTCCCTGTGTGGCTCAGTTATTGAATGTTTGCCTTCATCTTAGGTCATGATCCTGGAGTCCTGGGATCAGGCCCCACATCAGGCTCCCTGCTTGGTAGGAAGCCTGCTTCTCACTCTCTCACTCCCCCGTTTGTGTTCCCTCTCTAGCTGTGTTTCTCTCTGTCAAAATAAGTAAATAAATAATCTTAAAAAAATAATGAAATCCTGCCATTTGCAACAACGTGGATGGAACTGGAGGGTAGTATGCTGAGCAAAATAAGTCAATCAGAGAAAGACAATTATCATATGATCTCTCTGATATGAGGAATTTGAGAAGCAGGGCAGGAGTCCATGGGATTTGGGGAGGGAAAAAAATGAATCAAGATGGGACAGGGGAGGGAAACATACCATAAGAGACTCTTAATCTCAGGAAACAAACTGAGGGTTGTTGTGGGTGGGGGGAGAAGAATTGGGTAGCTGCATTATGAAAAAAATAAAAATTAAAAACAATAAAAAATTAAAAAATAAAAATATCTCAAAAATCTTCTAGATATTTTGAAACTAAAAAACACACTTCTAAATAACCCATTAGTCAAATAAGAAATCAAAAGAGTATATTCATTCAATGAAACACAATTTCTTCAAAAGTTGCCAAATGCAACTAGAGCAGTTCTTATAGGGAAATTTATAGTTCTAAAATGCTTATACGAGAAAAATAGAAAGGTCTCAAATTAGCGACCTCAACTTCCACATAAGAAACTAGAAAAAGAAGGGCACCTGGGTGGCTCAGAGGGTTAAACCTCTGCCTTCAGCTCAGGTCATGATCTCAGGGTCCTCCGATCGAGTCTCACGTCGGAGTGGGGGGGGTCCTCTGCTCAGTAGGGAGCCTGCTTCCTCCTCTTTCTCTGCCTACCTCTGCCTACTTGTGATCTCTCTCTCTGTCAAATAAATAAATAAAATCTTTAAAAAAAGAAACTAGAAAAAGAAGAGCTAATAAAATCCAAAGTAAGCAAGAGGAAAAACATAAACATCATCATGGAAATCAGTGGAATAGAAAACAGAAAACACACAGTAAAACAATAAAACCAAAACTTGGTTCCTTTATAGAAGCTCAATAACATTGAAAACATCTAGCCATCAGGTAAAAAAGAAAGATATAAATTTCTAATATTAGAAACAAAATAGATGACATCACTAAAGACTCTACATATAGTCAAAAGATAATAATGAAACAGTGTGAACAATGTTATACCAATAAACTTGACAACTTAGATGACATGGACCAAAGACTCAAATGTACAAACTTTTCTAAGATTACTCAAGGAGAGCTAGATTACCAGAATAGCAATACAACAAACATATTAGTTGTTTAAAACTCCCACACAAAAAAAAAACTCCAGGCATAGGTGGCTTCAAGGGAACTCTACCAAACTTTTAGGAGTATAATAATACCAATTCTAGGCAAACTTTTTCAGAGACTTGAAGAGAAGGAAATACTTCTGAACTCATCCTATGAAGCCCTTTACTTTCCTTTTTAAAAGAAAAAGAAGTATTACCAAAAAAGAAAAAAAAACCCACAGACCAATGTTTCTTATGAATATAGATGAAAAAAATATTAACAAAATATGAGCACAATTGAATCCAACAATCTACAAAAGAATAATACATCTTAAGCAAGTAATGATTATCCAGAGAACAAAAGTTTGGTTTAACATTTGAAAATCAAAGTAATTAATGATAAAAAAATTTTAAAAGAAAACCATGTAATCAGTTCAATTGATACAGAAAGAGTTCAACAAAATCCACCATTTATACCTGATTTTTTAAAAATCTCAGCATACTAATAGAACTCCTCAACCAGATAATCATATCTATAAAAAATATATAGTGGATATAATTATTAATGGTGAAAGTCTAAATACTTCATGCCTAAAATCAGGAATAAGCAAAAATATGCAGCCTCACCATTTCTATTAAACATTAAGCTGAAGTTCCAGTCTAACTTTCCAGTGAAAACAGTCTAAATAAATAAATAAATTCAGACTGAAGTAATGCTATCTTCATTTACCATTGACATGCTCATCTATGCATAAAGAAAATTCCCATATGACCTACAAAAAAGTTGCTGAAACTAATACAAGAGTTCAGAAACAATGGACAATATAAGATCAATATATTTAAAAATTATATTTCTGCATACTAGCAACAAATAATAAGAACTTAAAATTAAACACCAATATCATTTACAAAACCATCAAAAATTATGAAATACATAGAGACAAACTTACCAAAATGTGTAGGACTTGTATGCTGAAAACTACAAAACATTGCTGAGAAATACTAAGGTCTAGGTACACAAAGAGATATACCATGCTCAAGGATCAGAAGATTCAAAATACTATTAATATGTAAAATCTTATCAAATTGACATGCAGATTCAACCCACTCCTAATAAAAATCCCAGGAGACATTTTTTTTTGTAGATTGACTCATGGGTCTAAAATTCATTTAGGAATACAAAAGGCTCAAAATAACCAAAATAGCTATGAATGGGAAGAAAAAATGGAGGATTTACACTACCTAGTTGTAAAACTACTTGTAGAAAACAATCAAGATGGGATGGTATCAGTGAACAGGTAAACAAAAAGATCAATGGAAGATAATAGAGGGCCCAGAAATACACATGTATGGACAACTGATTTTTTACAAAGATTCAAAGGTGATTTAATTGAGGAAAAAATGGTCTTTTTTTTTAAGAGAAAGAATATTCTTTTCAATAATAAATGCTGTATGATTTATAATCATACAAATATACATATACTCATATATACATACAAGTATACATACATATACACCCATGTGCATGCACATACATACACACATACAAATATATACTTCAACTCACATCTAGCTCCAAACACAAAAATTAAAGCAAAATGAAAAGAAAGCAATTTTCAGAGAACTGAAGAGAAGGGACTACTTCTGAACTCATCCTATGAGGCCCTTTACTTTCCTTTTTAAAAGAAAAAAAAGCATTACCAAAAAAGAAAAACAAAACCCACAGACCAATGTTTCTCATGAATATAGATGAAAAAATATTAACAAAACATGAGCACAACTGAATCCAACAATCTACAAAAAAATAATACATCTTAAGCAAGTGAGGATTATCCAGAGAATAAAAGTTTGATTTAACATTTGAAAATCAAAGTAATTAATGATAAAAAAAATTTTTTTAAAGAAAATCATGTAACCACAAATGGGCTTACTGGTGAATTCTATCAAACATTTAAAGAAAAAAGTATACAAAGTGCTTACAATCTCTTTCAGAGACAGAAGCAGAAGGAATACCTCCTAATACATTCTATGAGGTCAGCATTACCCTAATACCGAAACCAGACAAAGGAATAAATTACAGGAAAAAATAAAGAGACCAATATCTCTAATAAACAGAGATGCAAAAATCCTTAACAAAGTATTAATAAATCAAATCCAATGATGTATAAAAAGGATAATACGAATGAGCAAGTGGGAATTTATCCCAGCTATGCAAGGCTGGTTCAACATTTAAATGTCAATTAATGTAATCCGTCACATCAAGAGACTAAAAAAGAAAAATCATCCTATCAATACAGGCAAAAATGCATTTACCAAAATCTAACACCCTTCCATGATAAAAAACTCTCAGCAAACTAGAGGGGAACTTCCTCAGCTTGATAGAGAAGAGCTACAAAATCCTACAACTAATGTCCTATCCAATGGTGAAAAGCTCAAAGCTTTCCCACTAAAATCTGGTACAAAGTAAGAATGTCCTCTCTTGGCTCCTTTTCAACATTATTCTGGAAGTTCAACCTAATGCAATAAGTCAAGAAAAAGAAATTAAAAGTATATGGATTAAGAAAGAAAAGTAAAACTGTCTTTGTTCTCAGATGACCTGATCTCTTTTACAGAAAATCCAAAATTTTAAAAAATCCAAACTAATTCACAAAGAATCTTGGAATTAACTAGTAATTACAGTAAGGTTGTGGAGACAAGGTTAATAAACAAGTGTCAATTACTTTCCTATACACCAACAATGAACAAGTAGAATCCATCATTTATATTAGCAACCAAAAAATGAAATATGTAGGCATAAATTGAATAAAACATGCATAAGGTCTCTATGAGGAAATGACAAAACTATGATGAAGGAAATTAAATATAAACTAAATAAATGGAAAGATATCTTATGTTCATGATAGGAAGCAATAAAATTGTCAAGATGTCAGTTCTTCCCAATTTGATCCACAGATTTAATGCAATCTCAGTCAAAATCCTAGAAATAATTTTGTAAATGTTGACAAACTGATTCTAAAGTTTATGGGGAGGCAAAAGACTGAGAATAGCCAAGACAATATTGAGGAGGAAGAATAAAGTTGCAGGACTGACACTATCAGACTTCAAGACTTACTCTAAAGCTAGAGTCATCAAGATAGTGTGGTGTTGGACAGAGGAGCAAAAGAAAAGAAGCAATTCAATGGAGCAAAAATAATCTGTTCAACACTGGAACAACTGGGCATCTACATGTGAAAGAAGGAATTTAGACCTAGACTTTATACCCTTCACAAACATTAACCTAAAATTGATCACTGACCTAAATGTAAATTAGAAAAATAAACTCCTAGAAGATAACATAAGAGAAAACATAGAGGACCTTATGTAGGGTGCTGACTTTTTATATACAACACCAAATGCTCAATCCATGAAATAATCAGTAAGCTGGACTTCACATATATTAAAAACTTCTGCTCCATAAGACTGTGTCAAGTGATTGAGAAGACAAGATACAGACTGGGGGAAAATATTTTAAAAAACATGTCAGGTAAATTACTCCTCCAAAATATACGAAGAACTCTTAAAATTCTATAGTAAAAAAAAAAAAAATTAAAAAATGGGCCAAGGACCTTAACAGCCATTACTCTGAAGAAAATATATAGATGCCAATAAGCATATGAAAAGATGCCCCACATTAAATGTCATCAGGGAAATGTAGATTAAAACAACAATCAGATATCACTATATACCTGTTAAAATGGTCGAAGCCCAGAACACTGACAACATCAAACGCTAGCAAGAATGTGGAGCAACAGGAATTCTCATTCATTGCTGGTGAGAATGCAAGATGGTATAGCTACTTCTGAAGACAGTTGGGTCGTTTCTTATAAAACTAAACATACACTTACCATGCAATCCAGCAATTGTTTTCCTTCGTATTTGCCTAAAGGAGTTGAAAACTTATGTCCAAACAAAAACCTGCACATGGATGTTTGTAGCAGCTTTCTTTATAATTCCCAAAATTTGGAAGCAAGTAAAATGTCCTTCAGTGGGTAGACAATGGATAAACTGTGGTACATTCAGACAATGGATTATTATTCATCACTAAAAAGAAATGCACTATTAAGCTATAAAAGACATAGAGGAACCTTAAATACATATTATTAAGTGAAAGAAGCCAATCTATATGAGGCTACATGCTTATGATTCCAACTATATTACATTCTGGAAAACACAAAACTGTGGAGACAGTAAAAAGATCAGTTGTTTCCGGAGATTAGGGGAGAGGGAGGATTAGGGCAGTCAAACTACTCCATATGATATCATAATGATAGATACATGTCATTATAAATTTGTCCAGACCTGTAAAATGTACAACACCACAGTGAACTATAATGTAAACTACAGACTTTGGGTGATTATGATGGGTCAATGTAGGGTCATCAATTGTAACCAGTTCACTCTGGTGGGGGATATTGATGATGGGAGATGCTATGCATGTTTGGGGTCAGGGAGTATATAGAAAATCTCTGTACATTCCCTTCTACTTTGCTGGGAATATAAAACCCTGAAAAAACTGAAGTATTGATTAAAAAGAATAAGAAACAAATTTTAGTATTAGTACCTCCCATAGTCATAAAGACTCAAAAATGAAGTTAGGTCTGATCTGAAGACAGGCCCAGAGAGTAGATCTAAGAGTAGAGAGTTGGGGAATACAGACTACGAGCTTGAATTCTGGGGGCTGGACAGAATTAGGTTAAAACGTTAACTCTGCCATGTACTGGCCACATGATCTTGAGTAAGTGCCTAGCCTTCTTTGAATTCTCAGATTTCTCCCTTATAAACAGTTGTAGAAAGCAACAGATGCCATGCAGTGGTAGTAGCCTCCTAGGGTGGCTGGGGGGAGGGGAGGTATCAAATAAGATGATGCAGAGAAAGAGTGAAGAATCACATCCTGTATACAGTAACCACAAAACAGCGGTTTAAAAAGAAAAAAAAAGTACTGCAAGGCTCTGAGCAAGAAGGGGATCCTGAGCATAGATGCTTGGTCACTGGAGGTGAAAGCGAACCCCAAGGCAGTATGTGCTGCAGGGTAACCCTGAGTACAAGGCTCGCTGCCAAGCCCTGAGAGTATTAACTGGCCTGGCTTTGTTTTCAGGATGAAATCGTAACAGGAAAAAGTGTAATGATCTAGCTAAATGTGTTAGTCTTCCTAAGTGAGTTGCTAATGGAACTATTCTACTGGCCACAGCATGTACTTCACAGAACTGTCACAAATGTTTAGAAAGAAGACTATCTCTCTGTCAATGAGGATGCCTTGTCCTCAAAAAGTGGAGCTTCTTAGGGACAAGAGGGGAGGTTACAGGGACAGTCAGTTATCTGGTCACAGCAAGGGAGAGACAAACAGAAAGCCAGACAGATCTGCTGCAGAAAGCAGCAGATGCAAGCCTCAGCTGACCTTTGAAGGTCATGCTCGTTGCAAAGTCCTTTTTCTTAAGGGTTGTCAGGCTGTCAAAGTACAATTTTCCAAAAGTTAAAAACATGATTCTCATATAAACAATGAGGATATGCCAAAGTTTTTTCAACTTAACAATGAGAGAACCAGCAGGATGACAAATCTGGATACAGAAATCAATACATACAGGAGGGGGATGGCTGCATGAAGTAACTAAATCAAATCCTAAACTATCTAGTGTCCTACAACACAATAAAAGCATAACCACTGAGGTTATTCTTTATTGAACATAAATCAGTTGTATCTCTACCAGACAAAAACAATTTGTTCCTTGTTAGTTATTAGTAAATAGTAAGTCAAACAAAATTACCTTCCCCTAGAGCAGAGGGTCAGCAAACTCAGGTGTATGGGCCATTCTGGTCTGCCTCATGGTTCTATAAATAAAGTTTTATTAGAATACAGTCCCACACATTTGTTTACCTACTATCCGTGGCTGCTTCCAATACAACAGCAAAGTTGATTAATTGTGACAGAGAACATATGGCTTGAAGAGACTAAAATATTTACCTGGCTTTTTATACAAAATGTTTGCCAACCCCTGCCCCAAATAGTCAGATAACACTTAGGTAGGCTTGTTACTCAGTACTCTAGCATGACATTGAAAGAATATGCAAGTATCAAATCATCACAATGTACACTTCAAATATCTTATAATTTTTTTGTCAATTATATCTCAATAGAGCTGGAAAAGGTAAAATAAAATTTTGCACCAGGAAAAAAAGGAAAGAAAGAAAGAAAGGACAGGGATCTTTTGGATTTAATTCCAAATTTCAGCTAGACAAATATATAGACCAACTGATAGGTAAATAGATGATAGATAGATACATGATAGGTAGACAGATGATGATGATAGATAGATGATGGATAGATGATAGATAGATAGATAGATAGACAGACAGATAGACAAGCAGTTTTGTTTTGTTTATTTTTCTTTTTTAACAAGGCTAACTCCCTCTCAAGGTAAATGCAACTTCCATTCCAATAACTATAGCTGAGGAAGTCTACTGCTTTCCTAGAGAAAGGAATATATAGATGGCCACCATTATGTTTTTTTAAGAATTCATTTATTTATTTGAGAGAGAGAGAGAGTAAGCAAGAGAGAGAACACAAGATGGGGGAGAGGCAGAGGGAGAAGCAGACTCCTTCCCAAGCAGAGAGTCCAATGTGGGGCTGGATCCCTGGACCCTGGGACCATGACCTGAGCCGAAGGCAGACAGACGCGTAACCAACTGAGCCCACCGAGGCACCCCTGGCCACCATTATACATACAGAATTACCAGAAGGGAAAGATACTCAGCAGAAACAGTAAAATGTCCTGAAGACTCTCCTTGGCCCACAGCTCATCCTTTTGGTTCACTTTTTCCTTTGTCAGACCCTGCCCACACAGCACTAAGAATTCGATTTGACCTCATCTCTGTCTGGAATGTCAGCTATTCCCTGGAAGACCTGGAGGACATTTGGAGGCCCTGTTTGAGAAGGTCTTAAATAAAGGCAGAGAGGGGTTGGGAGAGAACTATAAGGACGTCCACTGTATGGGGCACCTGGGTGGTGCAGTCAGTGGAGCGTCTGCTTGCGGCTCAAGTCATGATCCTAGGGTCCTGGAATCAAGCCCCACGTAGGTCCCCTTGCTCAGCAGGGAATCTGCTTCTCCCTCTCCTTCTGAACCTCTCCACACCCTGCCCCGCTGGGCTCTCTCTTAAATAAATAAAAATCTTTAAATAAATAAATAGACTCACTATTAAAAAAAAAAAAAGGATATCCACTGTAGAATTCTTTAATGGCAACAAAGTAGAAATTACCTGAATTTTCAATGATAGGACATGCTTAAATAAAAATGGCTTAAATTAAACCACACAATAAATACTCTGAAGTCATTAGAAATGGAGATAAAGCTGTGTATTATGGAACGCATCTGTTATATATTGCTGAAAGAACAAAGCTGGTCCCAAAGAGCATGTACAATATGGTTTATTGTTCTAAAAGATATAAATGCATGAAAAACTCTGAAGGACAAACATCAACTTGAGAATAGTTATTACCACTGGGCAGTAACTTTTTTCTTCTTCTTTGTGATCATCTGGTTTCCTTTATCCTAACTGTTCTATGGTAGGTATGCAATGACCTGTATCATAAATAAACATTTAAGAGTATTTTAAAAGACCTTCCTCAGAGGGAGCTGTGCTATATCAGTTATTAAGATAGGGTAATATGATTTTATCTCACACTATATGCATCTATGTCAATTTAAGACTTTTTATTAAAAGGATGTAGTATAATTACTTACTCCCAAATATTCCAATGCATCCATGTCATTATAAACCATTATATGAAAAGTAACTTTCCCAAAGAGAACAGGTTATCACAGAGGAGCCAAAGATAGAGAGAAAGAACAAGAGGGGATGTGTATGCCATAGTAAATACTGACAAGTACAATTAGCTCTCTTTTTCAGAACAATGTTAATCCAATTAAGATTCTAATCATCTGATACAAATAATACAAACCAGCATTTCACATGATAGTATGTAAAACTAACCCACACGACCCTCTACCTAGAGAATGTGCTATATAAAATGGTAGCTTTTTAGGACCAACCAATATTAAAAATGCAATAACATTCTTCCTCCCTTTCTTAGCTTCCAAGTGACATCCTTGGCCAGCCCCTGGCATTCCATATATTGCAATATGCCAGGCATTCTCTGGGTAAAAAGATCATGGACATCAATCCAACAGCCCCATTCCAATCTGTCTGGATCTGTTGGCCACATGCAGTCTCTTCCTGAGGTCATACGTTTCCACTGAAATCTGAACAACTATTTTGCTCAGAGTTTTCTGTTTATAAAACAACAAAATATAAAATGACATGAATACCACAAGATATGTGTCTAACACATTTGTTCAACAGCATGAATTATAAATTTTCCATATGGTACATTAGTGTCTAGGTTCTAAGTGAATGGTTCTCCAAATCCCCTTCTTTGTCCAGATTAATAAAGAAGTTCAGAGCGACAGTGTCCACTCTGTCTTTTTTCTTCTCAGGGTAAAAACATGTGCAATAAAGAAGGATTACACAGAGAAGAGGTATGGAAGAAGCCTCAAATAAATTTCATTAAGAAATGAATACCAACACCTTTCTCATTTTTCATATGAGAAGTGGCATTAGATAGGACACATAGGACAAAATAGGCTTAGATTGGACAAAAGTTCATAGGAAGAATTTTACTCCATTCTGATACCTTAGATAAATTTGTACGGAGATGTACCTAAATTAAGAGATTATACAGTATTTAGATAGACAAAGAAGAAAGCTAAATGAAGCACAATTAAAGGAAGTTTAGACAATTTATATTTTTAAATGTTGTTGATTTATTCATGTTGCTATGTTAATGCATTTAAAACGAGCCTTGACAAGGCAATTGGGAATGCGCCCTAAGGAATCATTCCACAGTGGAAATTTGTGACCAAAGAGGCCTTTTTTTCAAACTGACATTAGTTTTTCAATGAATTAATTGCAAATTTTAAGAATTATGAGATTTCCTAAGTTATTTGTATTAGGAAATGAACAGGGAAATGTAATTATTTTTCCCCTCAAATGATATTTGAAGTTTGAAAAGAAGCTATGAACTATGTCATATTTCTTGTATCTTTCTGACAGTTTGTAATTACTTTTAATGCTGCTGTTCTCTAAATTATTAATGCTAATCTGTCATGACAGGGGCTGAAGAGAACCAGTGATTATATGCCTTTTTACTAGCAAGGCTGGTTTTAAATAAATGTCTTAATCACGAGAAAATAAAAAAGTAGTTACTTTAAAGGAAATAGATTTGTACCTTCTTCAAGTTTCCTCCCAACCCTTAATATAAAGTAAACGCACACTGTCAACAGTTTGGGCAGAATGACAATCTATGCAATAATTTCTGAAAGTGGCATCATGTGATGAAACCCAGTGATTCACTGACTCACAAAATCGTTAAGGTGCCTTAAAAGCTCATTGGCTGCACAACTTGCCTTCCAATGCCCGAACCATCTCTATTAATCATGGCCAATGGCTACCTGTTCTCACTTGGAGTGTCTTCAAAATGACAAGAACACCCTCCCTCCAAAGGCACCCATTTCCCCCTTCAGTCAAGATCTTGCTTCCTATAAATTCTACCTACTGGTCTTAAATCTGTATTTTAGCAACATGTAGGACACACGGGTCTTTCTCTCAATACTTACTTGGTAACCCTTCAGATATTTGGATATCTCTTTGGTATTCTTTCTGGGTCTTTTCATTTCCAGGCTAAACATACCAGCTTCCTTTAACAAGCTTCACAAGATCAGGGACCCTCTGTTTTATTCACACCTGTATCTCTAGCTCCCAGCATAACATAAATAATAAATAATCATTTGAAGAACAAATATAAGACTCTATCAATTATCTCTAGTTTCCCACATGTTTTCATTTCCAATACCTAACAAACTTGACTGCTCTTTTCCAATCCCCGGCCAATCACATCCAAATTCTCACCTCAATTCACCAAAGGACGGGAGACCCATTCCCCAATTTCTTCTTTCTGAGCATTTACACCATCCTTACTTTCTTTACTTTTGTTTCAAAGAAAAGAGGACTCTTATTTCTCCCCAACGCTACCACCACCATCAAACATCTCCCTTCCTCCCTCCTTCAACCATGTTTCTAGTCTTTCACCTCCTCACATATACTCTATCAAGTACCCATATGCTTGAGCTAATGCTTTCCTAAAATCTAAGCTTTCCCTATGTCTTGCCTTCTCAAAAACTGCCACCTTTTACATCACTGCCAACGTCTGTAATCACTTTCTACAGACACATTTTAGTCTTTCTTATAAAATTAAGGATATTTCATTGTTAATATAAACACACACACACAGGTGAGAAATGGAAAATGCCACCAAAAGACTTTATTTTTATGTTTCTGTGTGTGGTGAAAATGATTAGTGAGAGAGGATTGCTAATAATGAGGTGTCAATCAACTGAATTCAGAGACAAAACGAAAGCCAGGACAAAGTTCTATTGTCTAACAAACAAACGTTAGCCCTTTGTAGAAACCTATTGTTCAACATCAACTCATATTTATGCAGACATTGGAATAAAGCTTATCTAGCCATAAATACATTTTTTACAAAAGCACGCACAGGCAGAATTTTGATGGTCTAAACTCTGCTGTGAAAATAAGTTGAAAGTATGCCTTTTAAATGCTCCCCATTTTAAAATTCACTGTCACAATTAAATAATGCCATATCCATATCTAACTTTAATTTTCAGCTTGGGTTAATAAGATCAGAAATAAAACCTCTAAAATACAATCTTACATTTGCGTATTATTAACGTCTCTTAACATCTCTATGCTTCACATTTTTCCATGGCTCACCGTGTCTTCATGGTCAATAAATCAAGATCATGATGGGTTTTTTTCTTCTTTTTAAAGTAAGTGGTTGTATTAGGGAATCAGAACCATGTAAAACATTTGACAATAATTAAATCTGTAAGGCTTTTAGTAAGCACTAGGCTAATTACTTGTTGTGCATTGTTTCTCTGAGTGCTGGAAGGGTATAATATTGCCTCCATTTTATAAACGAGGAAACTAAGGTTCACAAGGTTATGTAACATGCCTGAGGTGATACAATCAGTAAGGGGGAAGCTGTGAATCAAATACTGCAAAACCAATGCTCTCTACCAGAACAACATTCCATGACGTTATATTATTTAAAATCTCTCCCTTGAGTTAAAAATTAGGACAGGGAGGGGCATGTGGGTGGCTCAGGTGGTTGAGCATCTGACCCTTGATTTCAGCTCAGGTCTTGATCTCGGTGCTCTGGGATCAACCCCCGAGTTGAACTCCAGGCTCAGTGTGGATTCTGTTTGAGATTCTCTCTCTCCCTCTGCTCCTCCCCTCACTTGTGCTCTCCCTCTCCCTCTCAAATAAATAAGTAAATAAATAAATACAATAAAATACAATAAAATAAAAGAAGTAGGACATGGAGGTGCAGAGAGGTGTGTGGCTTATGCAAAGTCATACACTGTTAATTCCAAAAACCTATATCACCCATTAAGTCACAGAGCATCTGGAGAAAAGATGATTTTTCAATTATCCTAGCTCCTTTCTCAGTACCCACTTTCCCGTGGACAGCACTGGAGTTCTGATCGAGTTGCTGTGGTTAGATGGGAAATGACCAGTAACTAGAGTTTAAGGGACAGGAGAGAGAATGGGTGAGTCTCTAGTCCTTTATTTGCAAGTCGCGTTAGCTCTGCCTCCCACAGTGCCACCCCATATTAGGGAGCAGATAAGAACTAAACAAAACCTCTGCTGTCTTGACATTTTTTTCTACAAGCAAAGCTTTAACAACAGCTTCTATGCATGGGGTATACAGCACTGACAGAGCCCAAACCCTCTTGGCAATGGAGAAGAGTCATCCAGGCAGCCCCTAGTCTGACAAGTACTGAATCCTTGCCCTACTTAAAGCAAAAAAAAAATCAAATTAAATTAAATTAAAAATAAAATCTACAAAGCCCACACCACCACCAAAGTCACAGAGAACTTTTGCTGAGTTGTACAAGCAGAGGACATTTTTTCAGAACACATTTGCATTTGAAAGTACCAACACATCCTAAATGTGCAGTGTATGCACAGATCTGTGCAGTAGCAATTAGGAACAGAAATAACCAATGCAACTGAATTAGAGTTGATGAGATTCTGGTGTTTAAGGCAGCCGCTTCCTTTATATGACTAATCCCTACACATTCTTGGGGTTTCAGATTAGATGTTGCTTTTTCTACAGTTTCCTAGACTCCCAAATTCTAGGCTATGTGCCCATCTGATGAGTTTCACCTTGTATTTCTCCTTCTCACAGCACTTGTTGCCTGAAATCAGTATTGCCAGTTTACTTCTTGGTTTCTTCCACTAGATGTAG
This sequence comes from Spilogale gracilis, assembly GCA_004023965.1. Lineage (NCBI taxonomy): Eukaryota > Metazoa > Chordata > Mammalia > Carnivora > Mephitidae > Spilogale > Spilogale gracilis. Next base: position 20,974 of record PITA01018798.1, on the reverse strand, counting down.
GCTTTGTGAGAGCTGCCTCATACATTGTATCACTAGTGTGTATCAAAATGCCTGGCAAAAAATAGTTGCTCAACAAATGTTTTAGAGTGGCTTAAGAATAAATAAGCAGAGGTGGAAAATGAGACAATTACTTACAAAAAGTAAAAAATCTATCCAGCTCAGATACCAGCTCCAATTATAAAATGTCACAAGACCAGGATATGATGTGGTAAGTGGTGGCCATATAACCAAGTCAGAAATATAGAACCATGGAAAAGGAAACTAACAGGTCCAGACCTTGATGGCATCATCATGCTCACTCCTGAATAAGAACTCAAACTCTATTCATGGCAGCATGGCAATTCATAGCACCTGTGAACTGGTATATACCTAACGTACCAACTTACCCAAATTTCTCTCTCCCTCCTCCCTCTGCTCCTTACCCTGCTCTCAGTGTGCACTCTCTCTCCCTCTCACTCCCCCTCTCTAAAAAAATAATAATGATAAAATAAAATAAATAAAATCCATGTTGTTTTAAGCCACTAAGTTTGTGGTAACCTGTTACAGCAAAAACAGAACATTAATACACCATCCTTCTATTAAGTCTATTAGCTGCTCTCTATTACCACATACCACCTATCATATGTTATCTCTTACCTGTCACTTATCTCTTATCACCTAGCCTATTATCTTTTACTTACCTATTGTCTGCCTCAAAAAAATATATTTGGTATCTATTTATGCAACTATGCTTCTGCTTTTGTTGCCTGAACTGACTCTGTTCCCTTAACAGCAGCCTTCTCTCTCTGACTTCCCACAACCACCCCAAACATACATTCTTTCCTCCTGAGAAAGGCTAACAACAACTACCACAAAATGGCAGCTTGGACGGTGATCCCATAGGCCATGGAAAGTCTCTGACAGGCACCTGCCCTGGTATCCCTGCCCCTTCCCACAGCCTCACATCACATCTGGCTTACTGTCTTCTGCTTAACCTTTACTCAGAGAGCCTACTCAGCTCTGGATCCTAACTTCCTTCATGGATGCTTAGCTCCTCCCAAGAGTTAAGTACCTAACTACCCCATCCTTAACCAGCCCAGGTTCAGTCATTCCAACCAATGATAAATATGGCCATGACTGTCCAAGAAGGACCCCAAAAAGTCATCAGGACATAGTTCATTTACTTCTATGAATAGTATCTGTTTTGTTCTAAATGAGTTTTTCTTTCTTTTTATGAAGACCTGACTTCAAACAACTTTCAACTATTATTAGGATACCCAAATTAGGAAACTGTCACTTATACTCAGCATTCTGCTACCAAGAAGCGTTATGTCTTAGAGAATGGTGCCAGCACAGGGCCAAGGGGCCTATTGGGACGTGTTACCTCTCACAGCAACACTTAAGCAATATTTCCTTATAAAAGATACAGTGCTGTCCTTCTAAGTTCACATGCCAGAACTGAAATGGCCATATAAATCCAACCTCATAAAATAAGAGTCAATTTTAACTATTGAAGCCCTTAGAAATATAGGTCCTAAGACATATTACTTGTCATAATATTAGATATGAGGGTTTTATATAAATATATAAATGTATATACATGTGTATATTAAAATATATATAAATTTTGAGTCCTTGCTTTATGCCAGGCATCAGACATACATACTTCCACTTGCATGTCTTCCTATAATCCTTACAACTCTATAAAATATGTCCTGCTATTCTTGGCATCTTATAGATGAGAGGTTAAGAAACGCCCAAGGTCACATAGCTAGAACATAACAGAGTGAAGACATAAAGCCAAGGATAACTCTCTCAACACTGCACTATGTCTTGTTCTTATCGTGGTGAGAGTGGCCAGGGTGTGAAGGGGCATCCTTCCTTCTTGGATGAATCACGCCGTGCCCCTGGCCCTCACTTCTGAAATGAGGGGGGTAGGTGTGTGCTCTCTCATGCTCCATCAAGACCCAGTGGTCTCCAGTTTCCTGCAGTGGTCCCCATGGTTGGTTCCTCCCTGGCCAGGATACAGGAGACAGATGGATCATCATCACCTTTCTCTTTCCCACATTAACCTCCTGACGTCATGTACCTCATTGTCCTTCCCTTTTTCTAAAGATTCTTAAACTTTCTGAGTGTTGGCTAAAATGGAATAGTCATGGTAATAAAGACTAAAATGCTTGGGCAGTGCTTAGTTAGGACCCACTAACTCCTTAGCAATTATCCGTAAAGTTCCTTAGATAAAAGGCAGTGAAAAGAATGCTACTAAGTGCAGCCAGATAAAAATGCTCTCCTTCTCTCCGTCCCCTGCATTGGGGCAGAAGTCACGAACTGGCAGTCATGGGCTCAATCTTGCCCTTAGATCTATTTTATCTGGTCCATGCTGTTGGCTTACATGGTGTCTAAATAATTTCAGAATTAATTTCACATTTTTTTTAAATCCATACATCTTACTTCTTTGAAAAGTTTGATCTGACAAGATTGGCCCCATTCTCATACAGCAACAGTCCACCAGACCCAACTAATGGTCGCGCCTTTGAAGAGGTCCTAGACAATTTTTTCTTTCCTTTTTCCATGGTGGTATATGTCATATATTCAGGACTATATTCAGGAACTACAGCACAGTTTAAAGATTAATTATAAAGCCAAGTGTAACCAAGTCCCAGGTCAAGGAATGTAATATAGCTCCCCCAATCTGTCCTTCCAATCATAGCCTCAACATCCCTCCAGAGTCACCACCATGCTGACCTTCATGATAATCATTTTCTTGCTTTTCATCTAATTTTTACAATGTATGTGTGTTTATCCCTAAGTACATAGTTTAGAGAGCTGTATAGACATGAACTCTTACTGAATGCCTTCTTTTGGGTCTAGCTAACTTTACTCAACATGGTGGTTGGGATATTTACTGAAGTTGACAAATTACATTTCTTTTCATTGCTATGTGGGACAACCCAGCATTCTTTCTTTCATCTCTTCACCTGGCCCTATTATAGGCATTTGGATTTGTGCTTTTATAACTGGCTCCTCTGATGCAGAGAAATAATTATCATTCTAATCATGGTCCACTCTCTGACTACTCTAGCCAAGGCTCCCAGCTTCTTCTGTAACCCCACTGTGAGCTCAGTTTCTGATATTCCCCATGAGATTTCACCCTAAGTAAGCTCAGTCTGTGCAATTCCCGCCTCGTGTCACTCCTCAATTCCTAGTGACCTCCGCAGCACATCCAGTAAGTGACCCAGGCAGCTAACGCTGACTCCCCTGTATTTATTAGTCTCTTCCTCTCAACAAGGAACTAAGAGATTCAATGAAGCCAGAACCAGATCACCCTTCCAGTAGAACAACAGCCGGTCCTCCATGACTGTTCGTCATTACCTTGGCTTTATGAGTCTTCGTCCAGCTCTCAATCTGTGCAGACAGCTCCTCCGCCAACCCAATTTGAATTAATTTGTCAAGCAAAATTTTGTGAAATAATGTATCAGCTGCATTACTGAAGCAAGATCTATGACTTCTGCTGTGATCCTTTCATCTTCTAATTTAGCCATTCCATCAATAAAACCAATCAAGTTTTCTTGGCAGATTTTTCTTTATAAATCAGGTTTATGGGTCATGGATCCATATTCTTCTTGATGTTTATGGATTTTCTTTCTTAATATAAGTTCCATTGTTTTACTACAGTGGAAGTGAGACATCTAAGACAATGCGGATAGGGGTACTTTCCAATACACTTCTGGCTATAAAAGTCAAACTCCGCATTTCAGGGTTGCTGAATGGCTTTACTCTACCAACACTGTGGTGGGTAGAGAACAAAGTTCCAATCTCCCAGGCCGGCATACAAGGCCCTTTGACCACCTGACCAGTCTCCCAGTCTCATTTCTCCCATGCATGAATGACATGACAAGGCCCTGATGTGTCCAAATCATTCATCCTTTGTACTCTACAATGCCCCTTGTGTCAATTAGAACTCTTTAGGTGGCGAATGACAGAAGCCAAAGCGACAGCATAAGTTAGCTTAAGATAAAAAGAAATACATCTATGTATTGGCTCATGTAATTTAAAAGCTAGGGAGAGCACTGACTACCGATGTCCAGTATTCAGGTGCTACTTGATCAGGACTTCAGTGAAGATCTCTCTCTCTCTCTCTCTCTCTCTCTGTGTGTGTGTGTGTGTGTGTGTGTGTGTGTGTGTTTCCATCTCTCTCTCTGTCTCTTTCTCTCCTGTACATTCTACCTTATAGTCACAAAAATGTGTGTGGTTTTCCAATATTTACATTTCTAACTCCCAGTCCTAAAAGATAGAACGTCTCCATGGGATATTAGAGGGATTTTCTAAATTCTTCATTTCTTCTATGCTATAATATTTATATATCTATGGCCTTTCTCAACTGAGAGTTATTTTGCCCCTGATGGGATATTTGACCATGTCTACAAGCATTTTTGCTTGTCACAACTTAGGGGGCATGGCACTGAGGCCAGAGGTGTTGCTAACATCCTACAATGTATAGGAGAGCCCCTACCACAAAGAATTCTCCCACTCCCAGTGTCACTGGTGCTGAGGTAAGAAACCCTTCCCTATGCCCTTTGCCCTTTGCTCTGTAAACTGACAGCGAATATATTTTTCTTTCCTACTAGATGCAACAAAACACTGTGTCTACTGCCCCAGACCCGAACTGGCCCAGTCCCACTTATGTAGTCTACACAGGCATACTGCACATGACTGTGTGCAAGGTACCCTGCTGAGGAGTGAGTGGGACTGACCTGGGTCTGATGGGTAACTGATCAGGCAGTGCCCATAAAACTGTATCCAACTAGATGACATCTTTTCCCAATTTTTTATGGATCCCCTGCAGTGGCAAAAGAGGGATTCAGGCTCTTCCCTGAATCTTTAGCTAAATTTATATGTTCACTTATTAAGATTTCTAGATAGTTCATGTTGTTCTTTGAGGTTTGAAGAAGGACATGATAAACTGCCTGTTGCATTAGTAAGCAGACCTGGTAGATGGCCCAAGTGGTTTCTAGGTAATCCCCCTTGAAACATCATTCCTGTGTCCTTCTTCCAACAAGCTCATCGGAAGCTCAGTCTTCTAAGAAGCAGTGCCTGTTGTTGCAGGGTGAGGACCTGGACAAGCACCATGGTGGTAGGCAGAACCTAAGGTGCCCCTCAAGTTTCCTGTCCCCTAGCATACATGGCCTGTACAATCCCTGGGACTGTGAACATGAGGAGACATCACTGCTATGATTATTTTATGTTATACCGAGATTTTACAGATAGAATTACATCCAAACCAGCTAACTTTAAGATAGGGAGACTATCTGGGTGGGCCTGACTTAATCACAGGGGCCATTTAAATCCAGGTCTAAAGATCAGCAAAAGTGGAGGTCAAAGCTTCAAGGAAGAATTTGACATGTCCCTGCTGACTTGAAGAGGGAGGGGCCCATGTGGCCAGAAATGTGGGCAGCCTGAGAGCAGCCCAGATGACAATCAGCAAGGAAATGGGAGCCTCAATCCTGCAACCACAAGGAACGGAATTCTGCCGACAACAACAAGACTGAGACTGGAAGTGCATTGATTCATCCCTAAAGCCTCCAGGTGAGAACTCAGTCCAGCTAACACCTGGGTTTCAGTCTAGTGTGGTCCTAAGCAGAGAACTTAGGCATGCCGTACTGGACATCTAACCTGCATAACTGTGGGCTAATGAATGGGAGTTGTTGAAGCTGATAAATTCATGGTCATTTGTTACCCAGCTATGGAAGACTAAGACAACCATGAACAGACCTCTAGTCACACAAACATCTCAAGCCCTTTGCTATCCTCAAAACATTCACTTTCTACTTGTTCCCACTTTCTTTCCACAGTACTGTTAAGTGTGGATGATTTACCTGAGGTCTTGCAAGTTCAGTCACACCTCAGCAAATTTTTTTCAGCGTAAGACCAATGGAATTTACTTTTCATGGAGTTAAACCATAGTTTCTTTTAACACTCCATTAGTGCTCACGGGTGCACCTGACCTCTATCACCCAGGAATGCTCATCTTAAGAGCCTAAAGCATATTATTTCTGAAACAAAATGCAAACATACTATTTTTTTTTTTTTAAAAAGCAGTCACCCTAATGCTGAGCTTCACCCAAGAGCTGCAGGATTTCATGGCAGGCCCTTCGGATTATTTAATATTCCCTTCGTCTCCACCGGAGGCTGTGAGGCTGAATAGAGATGATGTCTCGGGATTGTTAAACATAACTCCAGGGTGCGTGCCTGAAACACATTCTGGCTGCGAGAAGATGTAAGATACAAGAGGCAGAGCGGGTCTACGCTGAAGTAATTCTTCCTGCTGAATCCCCAAGCTTAGCCACAGTAAGAATTTTAAAGTATTTGGGCCAAATGTTCATCTACTTGCAATTTAAGGAGTATTTAAAAAGTTATCCACCAGGTCCCACTATAATTTGAAAGATATATTGGAAAGAAGTATTGGGACTTGCAAGAAAATTTCTTGATCATGAATTAAAATTTCATAACACCACTACAGCATTTTTGATGGTACTTTTGTCTGCCTAGGAAGCATTTCCCTTGAGTTCAGCTGTTTCATTTGCATTTTTAATATTCAGTTGTTTCTAACTCATGCCCAGACTTTTTGACCATGTTTATATTAGAATCTAAAGAAGAGAACCAGCAATTCCCAGTTGTTTGGACAGAATGCTCCTGCAAGTTGTTTTTAAGCAAGATCATTGCACAAAAACACTCTTTTTCTCTCGGAAACAACTTATGTAAAGGGTAAGGTTTCCTGACCAGTGATGAGCATCAGAAAAATTATAGCTATAACAAGTATGTTGTAAAAGAAAAGGTCAATCATAAACTCTTCTGGATAATTAAAAACTTAGACAAATTATACTTGGTCTATAAAATGAACATAAATATATCAAATATAAATATTATCATTGCATCCAGTATGAATTAACACACTGGCCATTAGCTAACAATTGGGCTTATTTCTTTAGATTTAGAAAGACTTTTAAAGAAATTTGAGAATGGTCTTATTTTCTTTTTAAAGTCTCTCAGGAAGCAAACTGAGGGTTTTGGAAGGGAGGTGGGTGGGGGAATGGGTGAGCCAGGTGGTGGGTATTGAGGGCATGAATTAGATGGAACACTAGGTGTGGGTGATAAACAATGAATCTTGAAACACTGAAAAAATAAAATAATTACTAAAAGATAACAATAAAATAAAATAATTAAAAATAAAAAAATTAAGTCTCTCAGGAATTGCTGACCAAATGATGGTTTATCCCCCCTTATAAGTTTCCTAAAGCAAGGGATGGCGTTTGGAATCATATCAATTGTCATAAAATTACCCTCATCTTCAGAATTGTTTTTTTTTATTTTTTTTAAGATTTTATTTATTTATTTGACAGAGAGAAACACAGCTCGAGAGGGAACACAAGCAGGGGGAGTGAGAGAGGGAGAAGCAGGCTTCCCGCCAAGCAGGGAGCCCGATGTGGGCCTCAATCCTGGGTCTCCAGGATCACAACCTGAGCCAAAGGCAGTTGCTTAACCAACTGAGCCAACCAGGTGCCCAGAATTGGGTTTTTTTTTTAACAAAGCATTGATCAGCTAATGCATGTTCTTATGTGTGCAGGTGTGTGCGTGCACAGAGGAGAACCAGAAGTCTGCTTTCTCAACTTCTGATTTTTCTGCCTACTCCTTCACACACACACGCATCCCACTGGCCCACTTCCTCACTCCTTTCTGTCTTGATCACATTAGTTCAAGTCCTGCATAGAGAAATCTGAATAGGTGCACAGGAGAAGAATGCAAAGTGATACTTACTTTGACTTGGGGATGGCTACTGATAGAGAAAAGGGGCTGGTATTGGCTGATTATATAGATATAATTATTTTTCAATCAGTTAACTATAGCATTTTCTCTACTTCCTGCTTTCTTTCTATTCGAGAAGACTCAATAAATAAATCGGTGTGGTAGGAAATGAAGTAGTTACACTAAATAAAACTGAATAAGCTAAACAATAGAATTCAAATTTTGAGAAGTGGGAATAATACCCACCCATATTGCCTTTTCATCAATCTTAGAGGTTTTAACTTGGAGTTTTACTCAAGTCATTGGGGATGGGAGGAAGTGGGGAATAGAGTGTTAGGTCTGTGATTTGTTTGTTTCTCCTGCCCTACTTACTCCTCTTTTTTTCCCTTCTCCTCTGGTCACAGGGAGATGCCTGACATGAGCTTGCCTACTAAAGTATCCTGTTTTACTCCAGACAGTGACTGAGGGCATGGGATTCATGAAAGGCCAGTCACGTTTCCTCACTGGAATAGACATGCAGATGGTGGACAAGAGAAATTCCCTTTATATGTTGGTTTAAATAATCTAGGGCTACCAACAGCCATTGTCCCTAGCCACATGGAAAGAACTTGTCTATGGAACAAGAACCACCACATAGGGAGAGAACAGAAAGGTAGCTAGGTGGATAAACACACGGAAGGATAAATACGTGAGCTCTCCCCTGTCTTCCTTCAAAGAAAACAGAGATGCCAATATAATCAGATACCCCACGCATAGACCATGGACTTTAATCAAATTCATCAGCTATTTTGCCTTGGTTTCCCAGTGCTAGTGACTTGAATTCTCAAAGTCCTAGGGAGATTTTATGGAACCCCTAACCTTGAGTGAGGAAAGGACCTAAGAGGCACTGTCCTTCATCAGCCTTCAAACCCAGAGCCACCACACTGCATGTTTCCAGAATGTGAACCGGGTCACACTGCATGATTCCAGGAGGTAAGTGGGATCTACCGGTACTGGGCCAGATGGTGGGATCTACCGGTACCAGGCCAGATGGTGAGATGTACCGGTACCGGGCCAGATGGTGGGATCTACCGGTATTGGGCCAGATGGTGGGATCTACCGATACTGGGCCAGATGGTAGCCAACCCCACCCTGTGACCTATTCTTTGGAACAACTCTTTCACCCTTCCTATCAAGTAGACCCATGGTAGTCTTCCATGCCAGTGCCAAAAGCACGCCCAGATTTTAGAATGAACACAGCTTAGGCTCAGGCTGGGATCCTGGCAACCTATGCTCATCTCATTTTCTACCACCCACCCCTCTGGCCTCTGCTTCCAGAATTTGACAGATGATGTGCTTGCTGGGCCAGTCACTGGGCTATGGAGGGATGACATGATGGCTTTGGCCCCATGGCATTTATTTAGGACTTCAGAGCCCAAAGAGAAGACAAAGCATGCTAAGGGTAGAAATAATTTCAAGTCACCTTCTTAGACTATATCGACTAAGTGTAATACATACAATTGTTTGGATCCTGATTCAAACAAATCCAAGAATAAAAACACCACTTATGATGCAATCAGGAAAGTGAACACTGATAAGATACTTGATGCTAATAAGCAGATACTGTCATTTTTTTACATATGATAATGGTATTGTCGTTGTGGTTTTTTTTAAGAGTACTTATCTTTTAGAAACATATACTGACATATATGTGGACAAAATGACATGATAGCTGAGATTTCATTCAAAATAAATCAGTCAGAGTGACACAGGTGGAGAGAAGTGAGTGGGGTAGAGATAAAACACTTCTTTTGAGGACTATTGGATCTGGGTGATAGTTACATGAGGTTTCATTGCACTGCACTATCTTGTCATTTTTCTGCCTGTATTTGAGTATTTTCGTAATATGAAGTTAAAAAATAATCCCAGGCTTCTCTGGAGGCTAGGGTTCTGGAATGTCCTCAGTGCAAGTGAGTGGATATATCCACATTAGCATTTTCCAGCTGCAGAAAACTCAGTTGCACAGTGGAAAGTATTTTGACATTTCTAGTTCCCACCACAAAGATCTAGAAAATGTCTATTCACACTCAGTGCAATATCCTGGCTCAGGTTATCATACCATATCTCCACCTTCTGGAGTCAAATATGACAGTGCAGTTTCTAATTGGAGGCAGCCCCTTTGAATATGTCCAAAAACCACACAGGACTTAGGAATTACTCCTTTCCTTCTTAAGTGATCAGTTTGGACTAGATCTCTATAACGTGAACTTTCAGAGTCAACAACTACTTCTAGAGCATTACTACTTCAAATATATCCATCATTGTATTGGGGTTCTCCAGAGAAATAGAACTACTAAGATATACAAAGATGTAAATTAAAGAGATTAATTACAAGAATTGGCTCACATGGTCATGGAGGCTGAGAAGTCCCAAGATCTGCCATCTTCAAGCTGAAGAACCAGAAAATCACTGTTGTACTTAAGTCTGAGTCCAAAGGCCTAATAATTGAAGCGCCATGGTATAAGTTCCAGTCTGAGTCCAAATGTTCAAGAACGAGGAGCGCCAACGTCCTAAGGTGCCAAAGTCCTAAGGCAGAAGAAGATGAATGTCTCAGCTCTAAGAGAGAGAGAGTTAATTTGCCTTTTCTCCATCTTTTTTTTCTATTCAAGCTCTCAACTTGTTGGATGATGCTCATCCACATTTATTTTTACGATCTTCATTATTTAGTCTACTGATTCAAATACTGCTCTCTTTCAGAAACACCCTCACAGACACACCCAGAAATAATGTTTTACCAGCTCAGTGGGCATCCCTTAGCCCAGTCAAGTTATATTATTATATAATATATAGTATTATATAATATATAGTATGTATATATGTGTATGTATAGTGTGTATTACATAATATATATTATATTGCATGTATACATATAACATGTATGTATACATGCAATATATAATATATAGTACTATATAATATATAATAAAATTAGCTATCACAATCATATTAGAAAAAAGCCATTCAAGGTTTCTTCCATGTAGTGCTCAGAGACATGAGACTGTGCCTATTTTAGGTCTGTTCAGTTATGGGTCTTTCTAGGCAGCAAAATAATCCATATGAATGGAGTACCCACCGTGCCTGACATGACGTATCCCTCATTTATTTCTACAAAATCACTGTGAGTGTATGATTGCTACCCTCTTAGAAAAAATAATCTCTGTTTGGTTTTACACAGAGGCAATAAAAAAAATCTTTGAAAACTGTGTGTTGAATAACTCCACAGTCTGCTGGGCATCATATTTATTGACTATGAGGAAGATGTCATTTGTGTGGCAGAAATATCATCTGAGTATGGCTGGACACACAACCCTTCAAAAAATGTTTACTATATTCTCACTTGGACCCTGCAGGACTCAGTGAGGGAGGCAGAACATACGGTGAACACAGAGTGAAGTCTGAAGGAGGAGGCACCACCTGAATATCTCCAGATGCATTTGCAGACATTGGAATCTCCTCCTCTACCTCTTACAGTCTCAGAAACACCCAGGTGTGGTGACCTATGGGTCCTGATAACCCCCATCAGAGCAATAGAGGCCCATACGCAACAAGGGAATGCAAGTTTATTCCTGTGTCTCTAAGTCAATGACTAGGTATGACAGGCCCACTGTACCATATGTTCCCCAAAGGCCCTCCCCAGCCTCACCAGCTCTGCCTTTCCTCCTTATTAAAACTCTTCACCAGGAGGTCACAGCCTTCAGCATACATCAGAATCACATAGAGGGCTCTTTGCATCACACATTGCATGCTCTACTCTCACAGCTTCTGGTTTAGAATTTGCATTTATAATGATTAGCCAGGTGATGCTGATGCTGCTGATCTGAAGCCCACCACTTAAGAGGCATGGCTCTAGAGCTCCCTTTGAGTCTGAAGCTTTTTCCTGAATCCCAGTTTTCTTTGTTGAGGCACTGCTCTTCCTTGGCTTAGACCTTGGCCCTAGGCAGATCATGATGCAAGGATTATCCTGACTCAACTTCAAGACTTCTGCTGGTTCACTGGGAGACCTCTACTTAGACACCACTTAGAATGGTCACCAACCTTGAAGAAGACTGAATTCTACTTACTTTCTAGGACACTGTGATTTGAGGTGTTGCTACAACTGCAGGGCCTGTCCTAGAATTGGGTTAAATTCCCTTAGTTCCTGTCCCACGCATACATAACTTTGGAGCCCTCTAGATCCAGTGGTGAAGTCCCAATCCTATGTAACCAAACCAATAGGATAGTGTTCCAACACTGTGTACCTCTCTCTACTGGAAGCCCAGATCTCAGGCTCCCAGCTTGAGTTTGGCACCTGTACTGCTCATTCATCTTTTATTATTATTATTGTTATGTTATTATTATTACAATGATGATGATGATGATGGTGAGCTCTTCTGGGACAGAGAAGGCCTCAGTTCAAGCCCAACTGTATAAACAACTATTTAGGAAGAATTTTACCAAATGCCTTTACTCCTTTAGTAAGTAAGTAGGGCTGGAATAAACAATTTATAAATGCCCTGTTTCCATCTGCAGATAAATGTTCCAATTCATGGAGCTGAGAGGGGACCCAGGCGTTTCCATTTTTCAAAACTTCCTTGGTGATTACAATGTGCAACCAGAGTTGAGAGCCACTGGTCCATCCCCTGATTTCACAAATAAATAGACCAAGACTTGGAAGAATGACATGTCAAAGGTCCACAGACAAATACTGGAATCTGACATTGGGATGCTAGCCTCCCAACTCCTAGTTCAGAGATCCATGCAGACGCAGGGAGATAGCACCTTCCCACTCCTACACAGGCCCAAGCCCGAGCAATGCCTATCCAGCTTGAGTGTGCCAGAGAATCGCCCCAGGAGTTTGTTACAGTGGAATCTCACCCAGACCTACTGCACAGAGATGCCCACAATGAGAGCCCCACACAGAGGTTCACAAGAGAAATAAGGAAGGGAAGGTGACTAGAGCACCCCCTAGAGGTCACAGTGTGTCATCAGCATCTGCCAAGCCACCTCCACCTGGGCGAATATCCGCGCCCTGGACTTGCTCTCCATTTCTGCGGCTACTATGCTGGGGATAAACCTGACACCTGATTCTGACTTGGGCTCCAGATTTGAGGCCCTAGATTGGCATCTTGGCTTATGACCCTCACCCTTTCTTGCTCTCTCCCTAACTTCCCCAGCTGAGGAGGTTGTGTGCCTCCTCAAGAAAAGACCAAATTTCACCATCGCTAGGCAAACCTTCAGAGGCCTTCCCTGCCCTACTAAAGCAGCCCAGCTTCTCCTCTCAGGGGCCGCAAGCCGGACTCATTATACACACTATTAGCTATAAAGGCTTCAGGGGCTATTAGAGAGAAACAAAAGTCCCCCCAGTGACTTCCATGGATGGCCTGCAATGTTTCTCATTGTCCTCAAACAACAGTTTGTCACAGGGACATATAATTCGGCAGACTGTGAGCAGGCCCCTGGCTCCTCACTGGTTTATTTATGTCATTTATTGGGAGCTTTTAAAGAATTGTTTTTCCCAGTCTGCCAAATGCACTGATGGAAGCACATTGTCAGCCTTCAAAAACCAGAATCACGCCGTTGTCTAGTAAATATGTTCCTGCTCTTTAACGGAGTTTCAAAATTGTGCTGCATTGAGGAAAGAAAAATGGTATATGTGTGAGTGTGGCTCAAAATCCCCCCATGCTTGGAGGAGGGTCGGCTGGGTTCTAGTGTCTTGTAACAAAATGCAGCATTTTATTTGTGGAAATCCCATTATAGCTAATAGGAGTTAAAAACCATTAAAAAAGATAAGGATGTCTAGCCATTTCAAGATTATCTTGTGAAATGTGCCCTGCTAAAAAAGGAATGAATTTTGCAGAGAACATCACAAATCTAGTCATACCAATTCAACTCACATAAAACAATTAAAACTAAATAAATCTGATACCAGTGCTAAATGCTTTTTTGAATCTATCTTTAAATACATGAGGCTTAGAAATTCTCACTACTAGGAAAACATATGCTGCACACTTAGACATCAAAGGCTATTCTCAGGTAACCCCCTTTAAGCAAGTTAATTGGACAAAATTTTAAGTTAACATGAAGGAAGATAGTATTACAATTTATAGAATTGGAAATTTCAAACATAAAGAACTTTTGAGCTGGGGTAAATCATATCCTTGAACCTATTCTGCTCAATGTGTTTAGTAGCTTCTTGGATAAAGATGGAAAGAAAGCTTTACCAATTTACAGGCAAAACAAAACAGAGAAGTAAGTGTCCAATAGAGAATAAAATAAAGATGATTCACATTGATTTTGACAGTCTTGAGGAAATTGTACCCTTTCCTAAAGTAATTCTATTCTACTTCTAGAAATTGATTCCAGGAAAATTATCCTACAAGTGTTGGAAGAGGAAAGAAAAAATAAAAAGAAAAATACATATACAAAGATGTTCAATACAGTCTTATTTATAATATGAGGAACAACAGTAGCATGATAATACTGGATGGATGCTTCAATAAATTATGATATAGTCATTCAATGAAATATTATGCTATAAATATTTATGAAAAGTTTATAATAGCAGAAAAAAGTGTTTCTTTTATTAAGATTAAAAGATATAAAATACAGGATAAAAAGTTTTTAGAAAATAAATCAGGAAAAATAGCTAAAAATACCATGGTAGTAGTTTATTCTTTATTTCATCGTTGCAGTTCCCCTCCACAGTCATTATTCCCACCATTTAATGTTGGTTAAACACTTGGGCCAGCACCTGGGAGTGACTGTTAGTCTCTTTTACTTTGTATTTCTCTGTGATTTATAGTTGGTGCATGAGGCTGTAATTTCGTCGAGGGGACTCAATTATAATAGCATTCTCTCACCGAGCTTACAAATTCATACAGACTCCCCTCTTTCTTTTCAAATGCAAACTCCCCTGGGGCACCTGGGTCGTGCAGCCTGTTAAGCATGGGACACCTGGTTTGCTCTGGTGGTGATCCCAGAGGGTCCGAACTCAGCGTGCTGAGATCAAGCCTCCCAGGTCCAGCTCATACTCCATGGGGGCTCTGCTTGGGATTCTCTCCCTCTCCCTCTCCCTCTGCCCCTCCCCAGCCATATACGTGTGTGAGTAGGTGTGGGTGGGTGCGTGCTCTCTCTCTCCCTAATAAATAAATCTTTTTTTAAAAAATGCAAATCCCATCTCTGTTATAGGCTCCCCAGGTCACATGGGCCCTCTGCTTTTTTGTTTCTCAGCCCTGAGAGATGTGATTTACCGCCTGACTGTAGGAGTTGAGTGCCTCACAGAGGGGGCGCATTGACTGCTAAGGTCTATCTGAGCTGGTTTCACTCCTCCTTTGAGTCCCCTCCCCAACAAACAAGAAGATAGTCTCCCTAATCTTATTCTCCAAACACAGGTAGTAGTACCATCCTTAACAATGACCATATCAGTTAACACATATGATAAAGAAAGGCACCGACCACACAGCTACCATAATGCCCAGGATCCTCTAGGGGCACCTGGGTGGCTCAGTCAGTTAAGCGTCTGCTTTTGACTCAGGTTTTTATCTCAGGGTCCTGGGATCAAGCCCCAGATCAAGTCTGTTCCTCCCTCTTCCTCTGCCCCTCCCCACTGCTCACGGACTCTCTCCTTTTCAAATAAATAAATAAAATCTTAAAATTAAAAAATGCCCAGCACCTTCCAGAACATCTAAGTCAGAGCTCTGTGGGTTACAAGTACCTGAAACTTCCTCAGTCCAGGCCCCAGGGCCTTGGCACATGCTATTCTCCCCTAGCAGAACACGCTTCTCCCACATGTCTACCCGGCTTGCTCCCTCATTTACTTCCTGTCTTTGTCCAAATTTCCCCCTTCTCTGGAGACCCCTACAACTACCCAATTTTAAAATTCCGGACCACTCACACTCCAGCACTCCTTGACCCTTTCCCTGCTTTTATTTTCTCCACTGCACCCAACCTTTTCTTGCATACCATATATCATACTTACATCATTCACTGTTTCTCACTTTTCCACCTCCACTATCCAGTAACCTCTGGAATGCAAAGCTCCAGGAGGCCAGAGATATTTTTGTCTTTATTTTCTGCAGCTGTAACCCCCAGCCACAAGAACAGCATCTGGTACCTGATAGGCACTTGATAATATTTGAAGAATAAATAATGAGTAAATGGTGCAATCTCAAGGAAAACTGTAAATCAGAGCAATCATTTGTTCAACACCTGTCATTTACAGAGAATATTTGTATATGCTATCTCATTAGGACTTCTCCAGAATTTTATAAGGGCATGATATTTATTTTATTCATTTTATTCATTTTACACGTGGAGAAACTGAGGCCCAGCAAAGTGAAATAACTTGTCTAAGGTCATTCATGTATTTGTTTGTTACAGCCACCATGACAAAGTACCACAGGGCATAAACAACAGAAATTCATTTTCTCACAATTCTGGAGCCTAGGAGTTCAAGATCAAGGTGTTGGTGGGGTTGGTTCTTTCTGATGGCTGTGAGGGAAAGATCTCTTCCAGGATTTTCTCCTTGGATTATAGATCTTTTTCCTATGCCTTCACATAATCTTCCCTCCAATGCGTGTCTGTGTGCCAGTCTCCTCTTCTTAGAAGGACATCAGTCATTGGATGAGTGCCCCCTCTATGACCTCACTAATTTCTTCTTTAAAGGCCTTATCTCCAAATACAGCCACATTTTGAGGGACTAGAGGTCTTTAATCTATGCATGTTCCCTTAATGGGTAGCAAGCAGGTGACAGTGGTAGAATTAGAACACGAATGTCTTGACTACAAACCACACCCTCCCAACATCACTGTGCTCCCACCTATCCTAGGATAGCGCCTGACCTGAAAATATGATAACCACCTCCCTACATGGACCATGCACAGTTACACTGTGTAAGCCACACAGCTTGATTTCCCACTTCCTGAGACAGCGTGTGACCCAGTTTCTCTCCAGCCTTGAATCCTGTTAATCCAATTCCTCCAGCGCTTCAGATTCCATTGTGTGTCGCATGGGGACCATCCTTTGTGCTTTGTCATATACACAAAGCATCCTTCTTCCAAATGGCTCCCGAGGAAGTTCACAGACACTGCAAAAATCCACAGCCCAAATGATCCCCACAGGAGTCCAAGATGTCACTATGCAAGGGCCAGTGAGAAATTGCCAGAGTTATAGCCTGAGATGACCAAAGCTCTACCTGCCACCTAACTGTTCTACCACCCCACCTCCCCAAGGTTATTAGGTTTCCTCTACCAAATCTATGATAAGTAAATGCCCTTTTTTTGCACTTCCTCTTTAGGGACATTTATTCAGCTCAGAATTGAAATGATGGTGTTTATTTTATTCTGAGCATTAGACAGTCTCTCCATCGATTAGATACTATCATCTAAGGCTCAGACAGGCCTAAGCAATGACCCTTTGCTATTTCATTGCCACGCAGCTCAGATCCAATGTCACTATTAAGAAAGCCCAGTTACTGAACCACAAAGCAGTCTCTTTCCACCATCTAAATTTACAATTAACTCAGACTGACCAGGCAAATTGATAAGACTGACTTAGTGACTGATCACTAAGAAAGCTTTAAAGAAAAATCTATTTGGTGGGAACAGTAAGGCTTAGGGGCACAGTAGGCATGCTTCTGATGAGAATATTCATAAAAAAGAAGAAAGATCCCTGTTAGTCTTATTAATATTGAGCTCCTTCCAAGTCTCAAGCAATGGCTGAGACCTGGACTTACCAAAATGAACAAGACAAGGTTGAAACCTTTAAGACGTCTACCATGTCACAGAGGTAAGAGGAACATCTCACCAAAGTTCAAGATGGTGAAAGCAGGAAGCTCACATGAGACACAGTGTCAAGGGAGACCATGAGAGAATGACCCATACCCCTCACTCTGGGGAATCATGCAGCTGACCCAGAAGTAGGAGCAGAGAGGAGAAGGGTGCTGGGACAACCGTCAGCAACCAGCGCTCACACTGAGCTGCCCCACGATTTCCTGCGTCCTACAGTCCCTCCCCTGGCCTCCACTGTCAGCTTAGAGCACTTTGCCAGAGTGAGATGAAATGCAATCTGGTCCTGAGCAGTGACATGTGCTCACACTCTCACACATGCATTCATGAGTACACACACACAGGCACACACACATGTGTTCACCTTCAGTTTCAAACTGAGGTGGACCCCAAAGACAAAAGGGATCCTGAAACAAAAGGGGTGCAATATATCGAGCTATCTACCCCCAAGACATTTTCAAGGCAAATCTGATTTTTGCCAGGACTCCTTCTATACCAACTTCAGCCTGTTCTCTACACAAAATCAGAAAAACCCTGTGAGATGTGAGCCAACTTGGGCCTCCTTCCAGTTCCAAGCCATCTAATGGCTTCGTATC
Organism: Spilogale gracilis; assembly: GCA_004023965.1. NCBI lineage: Eukaryota > Metazoa > Chordata > Mammalia > Carnivora > Mephitidae > Spilogale > Spilogale gracilis. Next base: position 2,793 of record PITA01018798.1, on the reverse strand, counting down.
TCACTCAGGACCTAATGGCCCACGAGGTCTTTCAGACCTACCTGTTACCTCACTTATCTTCCTCCCACTCTCCTCACCCATCAGGATTCAGCCCCCTGGGCTCCTTCCTCAACACACCAGGTGAGCTCTCCACTCACGGGCCACTCCACTTTCTCTTCCCGTGGCTGGGATTTGTCCTTCCCCAGATAACCTACCCACTTTGCTCAAATGTCATCTTTCCAGTGCGGCCTTCACTGGTCATCCTGCTGAAAACCGTTCCACTGCCTCTCCCACAGGTCTCATCTCCCAGTCCTTCTTTGCTTCAAAATTCATAGTGCTTATGCCATCTTAATGGAGAGTACACTTTTTTCACCCAGTTTGTTTGTTTTGCTCAGGGAGAAGGCAAGCTCCCAGAAGGCAGGGACAACTGTTAATTTGGGCCATAGCAATTCCCCTGAACATAAGAGAGTGCTGGGACAGAGGATAGGCTCCACAAACAAAAAAACAGGAGGGGATGGCTGTACTTGTCTCAGGACTCTCCAGGAAGAAAGTCCCGGACAGTCATCTTTACACTAAGAGGTTCCAGACAAGCACCTTGGGAAAAAACAAAGCAAATGATGGGAAGGGGCACTGTGTGCAGGGCTCTGGGGACTCCTTTCCTTCATCTAGGGCAGCTCCATCTGCATTCATTTTTATCTCTGAACTTTTCACATAAGATTGTACAGCTATGATTCATATTACACTGTATGTTAACTAATGGGAATTTAAACAAAAAACTTAAAAAAAAAAAAAAGAAGATACCTCCAAAGAAAGATTTCCAGTGGTTCAGATAGAAGTTTTAAAAACACTGAGGAGAGATCACAGAGACAGAAAGAAATGGACTGGAATCCAGCTCTGCTATTAACCAAATAACACGTGTTTTCAGAGCTTCAGTTTCTGTATGTAAAAAATTAGGGTGATACAGACCTCCAGGGCTGGTATCAACAATGTTTAACAAATGGTGAAGCACAGGCCGCAGCCAGTCAGAGAGCACTGGTGTCGACACGACAGGACACAGGACGGCTGTGACCCACAAGCAGAGGGTCATTATAGCATGGCTCCCCAAGTTCATCTCAGGGCCTTCCCCGGAAATCTGACGACCATTTGCGGCCCCTTCGAGACCCATAGGAGTGTGGGAGAAAGACAAGGTTAATTCGGGGTGAGCAATAAAAATCCAAACCTTTTTGCAGCCACCTCTGGCGTGCAGACTCAGAATGCCCCAGGAATGAATGTCCAAAACGAAAGGTCTGACCCACCTTCTTCCTATAGGCCCTTGCCGGGGATTAAACAGCACACCCCGAAGCCACAGACAAGTCATAATATGCCCATATTTTATCTGGGTCATATTATGTGCAGCATAATTAATGTTTAAAAAGCATTTCTGTAATAAAATGTCTCTAGAATAACCAGCATGAATCATAAGGAAGCTGTGGCCGTGTTTAATTTGATTGCAGAAGAGATTTCTAGTTAGTGGAGCATTGCTGCCAATGGCCCCTTACTGGACACAGCCAAACGCAGCCAAATGATTACATTTCCAATCAGAGGCAGAGTCTGGGACCAACAAGTCCCCCGTGAGAGCATTTCCTGGCTGAGAAAGCCCCTTGTTCCCTGTCTTGTTCTGCGAATGTGCTTTCTCCGATGTCTCCGGATTACTGGGCCATTCACCAGCGTCTCCAAGGAGGATCTTCGCGTGACCCTTATGAAAGCATTCTCAGCTGAGACTGCCTGATGGCAGACCTCTGTCGAGTCATTCTCTCAATTTGGTGAGCTGATGAAATGCATCAATTATCTCAAAGCACTAAAGTTTGACAATTTCTTCATGAAATGAATATTTTAGTCCCTGCATAACAATGGAGGCAAAGTGAGTTGGGAGGAGTAGAAAATTAACAGGCCAGCGTTTTGCAAAGAGAACTAATTTATCCTTGGTACAACAGACTTTCTTCATCCATTCCTTCCCACTTCCTGCCTTCTTTATCCCTTGGCTACTACTTCCCCAAGTCACAAATGACTGGGAATAGGGAGGAAATGTTTGTTTCACCTCTGAATTGGCAGGTGCATTGCTGGTTCTGATAGAAATAAGGGTGATTTGTGAACCTGGAAGACATGATCCACGAGGTCTAAGGAAAGTACTCCCCTTTCCCTGGTGTGGCTGGGGACAAAGAGACCAGTTATCCACTCCAGTCTTGTAGATTTAACTGCCGTGCCCCTCCTCATTGCTTTCAGCTTAATTCATAACCAATCAAAACATAATAATCTGCTACAAAAAATGAGCTATCAGGGAGCCTGGGTGGCTCAGTGGGTTAAAGCCTCTGCTTTCGGCTCAGGTCATGATCTCAGGGTCCTGGGATCTATGCCTGCATTGGGCTCTCTGCTCAGCAGGGAGCCTGCTTCCTCCTCTCTCTCTGCCTACTTGTGATCTTTCTCTCTGTCAAATAAATAAAATCTTAAAAAAAAAAAGAGCTATTAGAAGTTGTATATCATCTACTCTTCCATAAAAGTATAAGTTGGATGAGTTAATGTTTATCCCTATAATAATGTGTTTTATGTTTGCATTTGAACTTGCTTTTTACACAGGAAATTGTTATTTTGTGGCAAGAACTTGGGTTCATGGGGTGCCTGGGTGGCTCAGTTGTTAAACATCTGCCTTCAGCTCAGATCATGATCCCACGGTGGAGCCCCACGTCAGGCTCGCTGCTCAGCAGCCTGCTTCTCCTCCCACTCCCCCTGCTTGTGTTCCCTCTCTTGCTGTCTCTCTCTCTCTCAAAGAAGTAAATA
>PITA01018797.1:0-39345 GCA_004023965.1 Spilogale gracilis | reverse complement strand
GGAAAACTATTATTTAAGTGTGTGTTTAGCGCATCATCTTTCCGGGAGTGCGGTCAGATTAAAAATATTTGCTTAACTCTTCCTGAGTGATGGAGGAACAATACATATTGAAGAAAACACATACTTATTTTCCTCACTAAATGGTTTGGCTTTCAAAAGGAGATTCTCTAGCTGTGGAAATTTGTTCGAGGGGAGCAAGGATTGAGGAGGGAAATGAAAAAAAACTAAGAGGAGGAAAGTCTGGGGATAAAACGTGGAAGAGAGAGCCTGTGGTATTTCCTTCCTTTCTGTTAATTAGCCTGATAGAAATTGGGGTTGTAATTATATTTATTTTGAACAGTGGGTGTTGAAGTGAGTAAGGAAGGAGGTCTTTGCCTTTGAACAAGATTACTTATTAAAGAGTACCCTAAAATCTTTCCAGGTGGGTGTCAGAAAAGCTCTGCTGGGGAAATAAATATATTGGAGTATCAAAGCCACAGTTTAGAAGAGATGTGGAAAAGGGCTATTAGGAGAGCTGTGAAGGCATAGTATAAAGCGGAAGCCTGTTTGGAGGTCTGGGAAACGCTTGATTCTAGAAGAGACTTTGTACCTTTTCCTCCTTGGCTTGTGATTAAGTCTCCACAGGAGACTCTTGAGCATTGTGCCATACTTGGTGTTAGTGCTCTTATTCACCATGGCAACTAGTCACCTAGTTGAGATCTATATAGTTGAAGATAACTGTCATTTTATTTATTTATTTTTATTTATTTATTTTTTAAAGATTTTATTTATTTGACAGAGAGAAACACAGCCAGAGAGGGAACACAAGCAGGGGGAGTGAGAGAGGGAGAAGCAGGCTTCCCACCAAGCAGGGAGCCCGATGTGGGACTCCATCCGGTCTCTCCCGGATCATGATCTGAGCTGAAGGCAATCTCAGTTAACCAACTGAGCCACCCAGGCGCCCCAATAATTGTCATTTTAATAGGAAGACCATTTTTGCGTACTGAAAAGCATTATGACTGAGATTAGATTTTATTATTTAACTCAAACTGAATTCAAAAGTGACTTTATATAGCTACCAAGCATATATATATATATAGAGAGAGAGAGAGAGAGAGAGCGCACGCTATTTCTACAGGTAATTTTGCCTGAATTAACAGATTCTGAAGCTTTTTTTTTTTTTAAAGATTTATTTATTTGACCGAGAGAAACACAGCCAGAGGGGGAACACAAGCAGGGGGAGTGAGAGAGGGAAGCAGGCTTACTTCCGAGCAGGGAGCCCGATGTGGGGCTCAATCCCGGGTCTCCAGGATCATGACCCGAGCCGAAGGCAGTTGCTTAACCAACTGAGCCACCCAGGGACCCCAAGAAGCATTTGTTTTTCTTAAAATCTGTTTTATATACAAGTTGCTTGCAGTTTTTCTTGGTAAGCAGTGTATTTTGATGTTTTCATCCATAGGTTTCACAACCTTTTCTGTTTCATGGAACATAAAAGTTTGGTGTGCTTGCATTTAAGAGTTAGAAAGTATAATTTTATAATTATGAAATTATAAGGAATTATAATCTGATTCTTTGTTACTCTCTTCTGCCATGAACAGTTCTAAAATTTTCACTTGAACATTGTTGCTTTCAGTTCCATGTCCAGGAATCTTTCTTTAATCTAGCACAGTGTTTTTGCACTTGTAAGCACATTCAATAAGTGAACTTATACCTATGGGGGTGTTGAATTTCCCAAGAGTTCAGAACTATCAGAACTATCAGACCAAACTTTTCAGAGCAGCAGTGCAAAGCACTTTTTTAAAATGCTTTGTAACTTCTTACTTTGATAACATATATTATCCATTTTATTTCTCATGTTTCTTTTTTAAACTTTTTTTTTTTTAATTTTATTTATTTGACAGCGAGAAACACAGCGAGAGAGGGGACACAAGCAGGGGGAGTGAGAGAGGGAGAAGCAGGCCTCCCGCCGAGCAGGGAGCCCGATGTGGGACTCGATCCCGGGTCTCCGGAATCATGACCCGAGCTGAAGGCAGTCGCCCAACCAACTGAGCCACCCAGGCGTCCCTAAACATTTTTTAAAAAGATTTTATGTATTTATTTGACAGAGAGAGAGAGTACAAGTAGGCAGAATGGCAGGCAGAGGGAGAAGGAGAAGTAGGGATCTCCCCACTGAGCAGGGATTCCGATGCAGGGCTTGATCCCAGGACCCTGGGATCATGACTTGAGCCGAAGGCAGCTGCTTAACCATCTGAACCACCCAGACACCCCTATTTCTTATGTTTCAAGAATAAATTAAGGCAGGTAAATGATAAAGGTGAATGTTATAGTACTATGCATTTACATAGTACATGATCTTACTTGTACCTGAGTAGGGCTAACAATTAACCTTCTGAAAAACTTTGCTACCAGAGGGCCTGCAAAGATGCCTGGCTCTGTAGTGGTTTGAGGGATAGAAAAAATGAGACACACAGATTATGACAATGTGGTTATAAGGGCATCAGTAGATCCAAAGTACTGAAAAGGGTATGATCACATGGGCTGGAGAAGGGGAAAGAGTGCATATGAGGAAGATGATACTCAACTTGAGCCTTAAAGGACGAATTGCTTCTGTTAGTGAGGGTGGTATAAGGGTGATCAGGTTCTGGGATGCCTCCGTGCCTCAGTTGGTTAAGCGTCTGCTTTAGGCTCAGGTCGTGATCCCAGGATGAAGCCCTGTGGGCTCCCCACTCAGTGGGGACTCCGTTTCTTCCTCTCCCATTGCCTCTCCCCTCCACTTGTGCTCTGTCTGTCTCTCAAGTGAATAAATAAAATATTAAAAAAAAAAAAAAGAAAGTGATCAGGTTCCAGACCTTGCTGTGATACTACCAAGTAGTGAGATTTTAAGCAAGCTGCTTACTCTGGTATCCATTCTTTAATTTGAGATTTTATATCTAAATTATTGCTGTCCAGTAGAAATACTAAATGTAAGATATTTTACTTTTTTTGATACATCTTTGAAATCTGGTGTCCATCTTACACTTAAATTTTTTAAAAAGTATTTTCCTCTAAAAACAGGATTTAGTGGTTGTATTCAGAAAATATCAGTGGAGGCAGGGAGACATTAAAGTTCTGTTATGGGGGCTGGCTGGCTAAGTCAGCAGAGCCTGTGACTTGTTGGTATTCTGAGTTTGAGCCCCATTTTGGGTGTGCAGCCTACTTAAAAAAACCCCAAAAGTAAAAAAGTTCTGTGGAATGAGAGGGAAAAGCAAAGACAAAAGCCTCATTCAAGATAAAAGGGTAGGGAAAATGAGAGACTGTAGAGGGAAATGAGTGCAGGTACTTTGCCTTTTGGTAAGGTGGGAGAAGAGTGTGGTTGTTGGAGTGATAGACACAGAAAAAACACCGGTCTAATAAGGAAACAGGAAAACATTTTTGCAAATGTTTTATTTGCAGTTTAGAGAATTATGTGAAGCATGTGTTTTCCCCCAAGATAAGCTCTGAAGGAGACCCAGTTATACCTATAAACAAAACCATAATGCTATGAGTATCCATAACCAAGTTGATTTATTAACTCCCTTTATATGTGTTCATAATCTGATTTATAACTGTTCTGACCTTTCTTTTTAGTTTAGTGTGTACGTATCTTTTAAACTGCAGTGCTGAGTTGGGAAAAGGTGGTCTTTGGCTCCAGGGAATGTAGCCTGGATTCCATAATAACATTTATCAGACTGGAATTCTGCCTGTATAGAAAAGTGTGACATGACCCTGTAACTATTTAGAGTTTTTTTTTTAAATCAGATTTATTGAGATATAATCTACTTACAGTAAAATTCATTTGTTTGAGGTATCAGCTCTAGAAGTTGACGAGATAGTAACAGCGTTTAACTGCCGCCACCACATTTAAGATGCAGAATATTTCTGTCACTCCAAAAAGATCCTTATTCTCCTTTGTAATCAGTCTCTTTCACTTACCCTCCAGGCATCTGATTTTTTTTTTATTCCTGTAGTTTTACCTTCCCAGAATGTCTGTGTCCTGTAAATTGGTATCATAGAATGTATTCAGTCTTTTTTGGGAAACAGATGGTCATTTACAACTCAGAGGAAGTCATCCCTCCCATTTTTTTTTAAAGGTGTTTTTTTGGGGCACCTGGGTGGCTCAGTTGGTTAAGCAACTGCCTTCGGCTCAGGTCATGATCCCGGAGACCAGGGATCGAGCCCCACATCCAGCTCCCTGCTCGGTGGGAAGCCTGCTTCTCCCTCTCTCAGTCCCTCTGCTTGTGTTCCCTCTCTGGCTGTGTTTCTCTGTGTCAAATAAATAAAATCTTTAAAAAAAAAAAGGTGTTTTTGTTTTGTTTTTGTTTTTGTTTCAGTATACACTTAACGTGGGGCTTGAACTTAAAACCCCAAGATCAAGAATCACATGCTCTGCTGACGGAGCCAGCCAGGTGCCCTCCCTTTGAGTCTTATTTCACTTGGCATAATGCTTTTGAGATTCAGTAAAACATCACATTTCGTATATCCATTTTTTTTTAGGATTTTTAAAAATAATTAATTTGAGAGAGATAATGAGATGGAGAGAGCTTGAGAGGGGAGAGGTCAGAGGGAGAAGCAGACCCCTCGTCAAACAGGGAGCCTGATGTGGGACTGGAGCCTGATGTAGGACTCGATCCCGGGACTCCATGATCTTGACCTGAGCCGGAGGGAGTCGCTCACCCAAATGAGCCACCCAGGCATCCTGTATATCCATTTTCGGATGGACAGTTGGGCTGCTGCTACCTTTTAGCTATTGTGAGTACTGCTGTGAGCATTATTGTACAGTTACTGTATTTTAATTCTTTTGAGTATATGTATCTAGGAGTAGAATTGCTGGGTCATATGGAAATTCTATGTTTATTGAGGAAACACCAAAGTGTTTTCCAAAGTGGCTGCACCATCTTACATAGCCATCAACAGAGTATGAGGGTTTTAATTTTTCCATATCCTTATCAACACTTATTTTCCATTTTTAAAATTTTAGCCATTCTAGTACATATGAAATGTTATCTCATTGTAGTTTTGGTTTGCATTTTCTTTTTTTTTTTTTAAAGATTTTATTTATTTATTTGACAGAGAGAGAGAGATCACAAGTAGGCAGAGAGGCAGGCGGAGAGAGAGGAGGAAGCAGGCTCCCTGCTGAGCAGAGAGCCCCATATGGGCCTCGATCCCAGGACCCTGAGATCATGACCTGAGCCGAAGGCAGAGGCTTTAACCCACTGAGCCACCCAGGTGCCCTGGTTTGCATTTTCTTAATGAGTAATGATATTGAACATCTTTCGATGTGATTATTGGTGATAAACTGCTTTTTAAGATTCATTTATTTTATTTCTGTGTGGTTTTTTTTTTTAAGATTTTATTTATTTGAGAGAGACAGTGTGAAAAAGCACAAGTAATGGGGAAGGGTAGAGGGAGAGGGAGAAGCAGACTCCCCCCTGAGCAGGGAGCACGATGTGGAGCTCCATCCCAGGACCCCAAGCCAAAGGTAGATGCTTAACTGACTGAGCTACCCAGGCACCCCAAGATTTATTTATTTTAGAGAGTGAGCCTAAGAGGGAGAGGAAGAGAATCTCAAGCAGACTCCACAGTAAGCATGGAGCCCAGTGCAGAGGGGGTTGTGGGGGGATGTGCTCAACCTCACAACCTTGAGAGTCCAACTTGAGTGGAAACCAGTCAGACACTCAACCAACTGCGCCACTCAGGCATCCCAGTAAGCTATGTTTTTTTAGTGGTATGATTACACTGATGGTTGTTCCAATAATTGGAAAGATGTAATACATACATGTATTATTAGTCTGTTATAAGTGAGTCTTTATATATGTATTATTTTATTTTATTTAAGTCTGACAACGAGATATAATCTTTTACAGATGAGAAAACTAAGACAAAGGGAGATTGAGTAGCTTGCTTAAGGTTATACAATTACTAAGAGGTCTGATATTTGAGCCTCAAGTCTTGCTACTACATCATTTTCTCTTTGTTATCACTGTTCTATAAAACTACCAGTTTAATGCATTTGTGTCATTTGAAAACAAGATTTTGTTAGCCATAGAAGTTACAGAGTTTTAGAGGAAAGTTCCAGAAATAATTAATGTCAGTTTTTTATTATTCCTTTTTGGGGTTCTCAGTTGTAACTCAGTTTTATGTTTTCTTATCTTAAGCTATGTTGGACATGGAGGCATGTATCATAACATTTAGCACAAAAACTTACTGTTATTTGTCATGTTGGAATTGGGGTAATGTGAGAGTGTATTTAATGACTCATGTTAAATGAATGGACAATAAAGTAGTTCAAAGTTCAGTAATTATCTTCACAAAGCAGTACTACTGTGGGTTTTTGAGTTAGATTGAAAACTGCTTTGTCAGTAAAATGTCTTTTCAAGAGGAATCTCTTGTAACTGTATTCTCCCCTCTCCCCATTTACCCCTCCCAAATGGTGATACATATATGCAGTTATAGAATGCATTCTTGATGAATGCCCTACTGTGAATTTTACTGTGTAGAATGTTGCTCCTAAGAGCTGAAGGTAATATAATGACTGTCAGGGAGGATCAAGCCCTTTATTAATTGCTTGTGGCACCTGGACAAAGCATACTTAGAAAGTGTGGTATGGAGGTTAAAGAATGTGGGAGGTGGCTAGGCTTATCTATCTTTAAACTTGTGAAACTTAGGAAGGGTCTTGGCTTTTCCCATGACTCACCCCTTATGTCCAGGTTATCGCTCCAATTTCATCTTTTCCCTGACCATACTGTTAAAGATAGTATCCCGTCTTCCAACTACGAAATCATTCTTTATCAGTTTTTTCCCCTTGTTTCATATACTGTCTAAATTTAATGGTTTTGTTTGCTTATTTAAAGAAACCCATTCTTTATATTTCCTTTGCTGCCAACCTACTTCAAGTCATTACTAGTTCTTTTCTAGATAAATTATTTCAGTTATTTATTAATTGTTCTCATGGTTTCCATTTTGATTTTCCTTATGTCTTTTTTCTGCAAAGCAAGTAGAAATCTTTGAACATTGTGAAGCTCACATGACTGTGTCTTACACACCTTTTTTTTCCTATCACACCTAATAATTGAATATACTAGTGTTTTTTTCTCTTTGGAAATATATTATTTAATTATAGAAAGTTCATATTGATGTAGATTTTAGAATTTTTCTTGAGAGAATATTTTTGATTTGTGCTAATTGACTTTGGTGATTTAGCTTATTAAATTTTAAAAGATTTTTCTTATTGATTTATTTGAGAGAGGAGGAGAGTGGGCATAAGAGAGGGGGAGGGTGAGAGGGAGCAGAGGTGAACCAAACTCCCTCCTTGAGGAGGAAGCCCGATGCAGGGCTTGATCCCAGGACCTCGAGATCATGACCTGAGTTGGAGGCAAACACTTAATTGTCTGAGCCACCCAGGTGCCTTGCTTGTTATTTTTACCAGAAAACATTCCAACCAAAAAAAAAAAAAAAGTTTCACCAAAATCCAGACTAAAATTAGTTTTAATTTTTTAATTAATTTTTTTATTATGTTCAATTAGCCAACATATAATCTTTTTTTTTTTTTTAAGATTGTATTTATTTATTTGACAGACAGAAACACAGTGAGAGAGGGAAAACAAGCCGGGGGGGAGTGAGAGAGGGAGAAGCAGAACTCCTGGTGGGCAGGAAGCCTGATGTGGGGCTTGATCCTGGGACTCTGGGATCGTGACCTTGAGAGGACCCAGGTCCCCCCATCATTAGTTTTTGATGTGTTCAGCAATGCATTAGTTGTGCATGACTCCTGGTGCTCATAACATGTGCCCTCCTTAATACCCTAAAATTAGATTTAAATAAGAAAGTTTGATTGGCATCTGGGTGGCTCAGAGGGTTAAGCCTCTGCTTTCGGCTCAGGTCATGATCTCAGGGTCCTGGGATCAAGTCCCACATTGGGCTCTCTGCTCTGCGGGGAGCCTACTTCCCCTTCTTTCTCTGCCTGCCTCTCTGCCTATTTGTGATTTTTCCCTGTGTCAAATAAGTTAAAAAAAAAAAGTTTGATTGTGTCACACCCTAAACTAGAAATATAGCTGTATATCGAACATATCTAAATTTGGAGAAAAGGTTTAAATTCTATAAGTCATTGTAGAAACCTCTAGACTAGGCTCTGTATATTAGATTCATTTGATGTTAACTTCACAAATATTATTAAGAACTGAAAGTACTTCTTTCCAAATTGTTGTTTACATTACTTTGTGATCCCATGAAGTTCATGCTCTAGTATATTTTTATCCTGCTCGGGCTTCTAAACGTCTTAGAATTGTTAGGTTGGTGTCTTTCTTCACTTGCAGAAAGTTCTTGGCCATTTCTTTTTAAACTTATTTCTTCTGTTTTATTCTCTTCTATCCTCTCCTGGGACTCCAGTTACAAATGTTGGACCATTTAAAATTGTCCCATGGGCTTACCTGTTTTTCTTTCTCCTTTTTTCTTCTTATAGTTTGGATGTTTCCAATTGATTTGTCTTCAAGTTTACCAGTCTTTCCTAATGCTGTTCAGTCCATCTAATTAATACTTCATTTCTGATTTATTTTTCTAGTATTTGTTTGATTCTTTTTTGTAATTTGTTATCATCCTGCTGAAACTGCCATCCTTCTCCCTTCATGCATCTCCTTCATTTTTTTCTGCTCGATCTTCTGGTATTTTCATCCTAATTAGTAATTTCATCCTAAGTTCCCATTGGATAATTCCAGCATTTGGGCCATTGCTGTATCTGCTTATTTTGACTATTTGACCATGGGTTACATTTTCTTTCTTTTTAAGATTTTATTTATTTATTTATTTGGTTTATTTGACAGAGCACAAGCAAGGGGAGTGACACGGAGAGGGAGAGGGGAGAGCAGGCTCCCCACTGAGCAGGAAGCCCAATGTGGGGCTCCATCCCAGGGTCCTGGGATCGGGACCTGAGCTGAAGGCAACCCATAACTGACTGAGCAACCCAGGTAGTCAGGTCGCATTTTCTTTGTGTCATAATTTTTGATTATATATTGGCACAACTTAAATGCACCTTATTCTGTCAGAGCACTGAAATGAGAAAGTCTGATTTATAAGTAAGATGGGTCTGTGCTTTGTTGTAACTTTAATTTGATTGAATTCTGAGTTGAAGTACTTTGGGCGGCAATGATGACTTTCTCTTCAGAAGGATTTGGGATTGAATACTGACTTGATTCTAGAGATTTGTTTTGCAGCCTAGGTGCTGGCTTTTTTTTGTTGTTTTTTAGGTTGTTGGAAAGTCCCTTTGATCTCTACTTTCTTTGTTCTTTGCTTTCCGTGTCTCTGGAGAGCTTTGCCTTACTGCCCTTAGCCCAGCCTCTGGAGGGCACTTATCTTTCATAAAGGCCTAGAATGCTTTGGAGGGCTTTTTTCTCAGCTCTCCAGCCCTATCACCAGCCATTGGTAGCCAAAAGTTCGGAGTGTCTCAAGTGAATTTCTTCCTGCTTACCTTCCCAGCCCTGTGCCCACCTTGTACTTCAGGGAGGCCCACATACTTCAGGCGGGATCTCTTTCAGCTCTTCTGCCCTTTCCCCGGCTTTCAGTGTGCTACCTATGCGTTTGGTGAAGACCTCAGGGAAAGAGTTGGTGGATGGGTACAGACTTGTTCCATGGTTGGGGCTCCTTAGAATTCTTAAGTCAGGGCTTTAGACCAGTCAGATTTACCTCCACTATGCCTCAGAATTCTAATCTGTCGTGGTAGCCTACCCATGGCTGTTAAAAGTGTTTATCAGAAGTCTTACGTGTTTTTCTTAATCCCTGTCAGCAGCACGTTCTTCCTGCTCTTCTGTACCAGGGATGAGAATAACAGTGGACGTGCCTCTCCTATGAGAAGTTTATCACTTTGGGAATTTAATTCATTAGGAGTTTTGTTTTGTTTTGTTTTAGGATTTTATTTATCTATTTGAGAGAGAGAACAGAAGTAGGGGAATGGGCAAAAGGAGAGGGAGAAGCAGGCTCCTCACTGAGCAGGGAGCCAGACACAGGGCTCAAACCCAGGACCCTGGGATCACAACCTGAGCCAAAGGCAGTGCTTAACTGACTGAGACACCCAGGTGCCCCTTCATTAGGGTTTTTAATGTGTGTCCTCTGCTCTCTGATGTCTCTTAAAAGTATTTTTTTTAAGGCTTGGTTAGCTTGCCTTTCATTTTTGAAGTAAGTCTCTTGCCATTTTGTATATCCTAATCACAGGAAAATTCCTTTGTTACATATTTATTACCTTTTAAAATAGTAAAGCTTACAAGTGATGAGTTATTTAAAACTCTACCAAACTTTAGGGGCGCCTGGGTGGCTCAGTTGGTTAAGCGACTGCCTTCGGCTCAGGTCATGATCCCGGAGATCCGGGATCGAGCCCCATATCGAGCCCCACATCGGGCTCTCTGCTCGGTGGGAGGCCTGCTTCTCCCTCTCTCACTCCCCCTGCTTGTGTTGCCTCTCTAGCTGTGTTTCTCTCTGTCAAATAAATAAAATCTTAAAAAAAAACAAAAACAAAAACATAAAAACCCCAACTCTACCAAACTTTAGATAGTGAAAATCTGCTTTCCACAATGGCTCCCCTCAGTCCTCCATTTTTAGTTCTTGGCCTAGTAGTTCTTTTCTCTTCTCATCTCTGTTTTCTAAGATGTCTTTTCCTTTTCAAGAAAGACCCTTCCTCTATGCTTCTGATTTATATCCAGCTGTACCCAGTATCTGTGCTAGTATGAATCTCCAGTTTTATGTGTCTTTTGGTCTTTGTACCCTGAATTTTTGTCTCTGTCTACTATATGTTGAAGGCCTTTTTAAACAGCCATTTCTGACACCCCTGTTTCTGAGTTCCCTTTACTGTAAATGAATTTAAAGAGTAATACGCCTTTGCTACTTGTAATTCCTTACTTTTTTAGTTTTCTGCAGTTCTCCAATGTTCTGTTTGAAAAATTACTGCTGAGGGTCTGTGGGATGGGGAAATGAGGAACTGTTAATGGGTAAAGGGTTTCTTTTGGGATGTTGTACATGTTCTGCAATTTGGTAGTGGTGATGGTTGCACAGTTCTGAGTATGTGAAAATGACTGAATTGTATGCTTTAAATGGGTGAATTTTATAAGTCAACTATATCTCTATTATAAACTATTATTAAAATAATCACAAACGAGCTCTTAGATTTTGAGGGTTTTTTTTTTCGACCCATATCCTGTGTCACCTTTCTGTAGTTTCTGGCACTACTAATCATGTTCTTCTGAATTCCCTATTTCTCTGATACTATTCTTCACACCTATTTTTTTTTTTTTTTTACCTTTTGTTTCCTGCTTAGGTATTAGTGGTCCTTATCATTTCCTTTTTGTTTCTTTTTTTTCTCTTCACTTTACACATTCTTCCAGGGCAGTTGCAATTAGGTAACGCCTCAAGATTCATTTCTAGTGAAATTGCTCTGTAAATTGCTCTGTTGAGCCCAAGGCCTCTATTTCTAATCAACAAGCAGACATGAACTGTATTTTCCACAAGTACTTCAAAATAGTAATGTTTTGGTCTGACTGGGAAGAACAGTCCTGAGAATAACATACCTAATTTTATTCCCTCAGAGAAAGAAATTAATGGTTTATAATTTGGCACATTTAATATGACTTCCAAATACTTTAAATGAAAACAAATGCAACAAGAGTGGATTAAAAATCTATGGTATCTCTTAGTTTAAAATACTAATTTTGAGTAAGATATTTCTGTGTAATTTTAAGTATCTTACAGAGCACCAGAGGCACTCTACAATGAAGGATTGCTTCCTAATCTGGTCCGTATTAGATTAAATTTCACTTATTTGTTAACAAACATTTGAATGTAAGCTTGCTTGTTCTAGAATTGTTCTAGGTGCTGGGGATATAAGAGTGAGCCTAACAGATAAATCCCAGCTTCATGAAATTTATAGTCTGGAGGGGAGAAGCGAGACAATAAAATACATGAGTAAAATCTATAGTACGCTGGTTGGTACTAAATGCTAAGGAAAAAGTAAAGTGTATGAACAGTGGAGATATAGAAAGTTGCAGTTTTAACTTGATTAACAGGGAGGACTTTACTCAAATGTCACCTTCTCAGTGAATACTTGAAGGTGAGAGAGTGTGCCATTCAGCTATCTGGGGGAAGAGCAGTCCGCAGGGAACAGAAGAGTAAGGGCTCTGACTGAGAAGTATAATGTATTTGAAGAACAACAAGGAGGCTAGTTGGGTAGTAGCAGAGAGGAGAGTTATAGAAGTAATAGGGGGACCAGATATTAGAGTGCCTGGTGGACTGTCGTAAGGATTTTACCTTTTTTTTCTGAGTGAGAAAGGAACCGTTGAAAGTTCTGAGTGGAAAGATCTGGCTGCTTTGTTGAGAATAATCTGAAGGTGGAGGATGGAGGATTGGCAAAAACAGATTGGGTAATCATTCCAGTAATCCAGGCAACACATGTTGATTGGTCCAGGATGATAGTAGGAATATATAGAAAAAATGCTCAGATTCAAGAAATAGTTGAAGTTGGAGGCTATAAGATTTTTAGGTACATATCAGTAACCATCTGATAGAGTTATCATCAAACATTGCTGCATTCCTGACAAGCTGTAAGTAAATTAGGATTTTCTAATTCAATTCAAATAAAATAAATTTGCTGGATATAACCTACAATGGTGAGAGTGTGCAGTCATCTCTCTCGCTGATAGAGGAGTATCTGTTTTTTTAAAAAGATTATTTATATATTTATTTGACAGAGATCACAAGCAGGCAGAGAGGCAGGCAGAGAGAGAGGAGGAAGCCGGCTCCGTGCCAAACAGAGCATGATGCGGGCCTCCATCCCAGGACCCTGAGATCATGACCTGAGCTGAAGGCAGAGGCTTTAACCCACTGAGCCACCCAGGCGCCCGATGGTGTCTTTTGATTAATAAAAGTTGTGGATTATAGTCAGATTTTTTTTCATGGTTAGTGCTTTGTGTCTGTTTAGAAGAAGTATTTCCCTTCTCTTCTCTGATTCTAGTTTTTCCTTTCACATTTAGATATTTAGTTTACCTTGAGTTGATTTTTTGCTTGAGGAATGAAGTAGGATCTGTTTCATATTCCCTTCATTTGTTTTAGCTTCATTTATTGAAAAGACAGTTCTCTCCCTGTGTTCTGATATGCCACTTGTCTTTAGTCAGGTGTCTGTGCAGGTATGTTTCTGTTTTTGACCTCTTAGCCGGTTCTTTATTAGATTTATCTCTTCCTGCATAAATACTGTATTATCTTCAATAAAATTAGTTTTATAATCTTTATTGGGTAGAGCAAATCTTTCCACCTTGTTCTTTTTCAAGAGGGTTTTGGCTATTTTGCCCATTTTGGTTACTGAATAAATTTTAGAATCACCTTGTCAAATTTTATTTTAAAAGCTGTTGAATTTTGAAGGGGATTTCATCAAGCCTATAGATCTGTTTCAGGAGAAGTGGTGTCTTCATAAAATTAAGTTTTCAGGTTTGTAAACATGGAAAACTTCCCTTACATTCAGATACTCCTAGTATTTGTCAGTAAAGTTTTATAATTTCCCCTTATAACTTCTCGCTACATGTACTGCTAGTTAGTGGGTTCTGTGTGTGTTACTATAAATATAATTGTTTTGAAATTTGCCTTTTCTAACCATTTGTTGTAGATATATAGAAATACAGTGGGATTTTTATATATTAGTATCATTTTCAAATCTTGCTAAAATTAAGCATTGCTATTATCTACATATTCTTTGGAATTTTTACTCTATCTCCAAATAATATTTTGTTCCTATTTGATCTAAATTTTATTTTTCTTTTCTGTGCTGTCTACTAGTCTATACAGTGTTGGATACAAGTGGTTGTGTGCATCCTGGGTTTTGTTCACAGTTAGAAAGGAAGCTTTCAAGGCTTTATCATTAGATAATGATTTTTGTTGCTACTCATGGTCAAATAAGGAGCTTCTGTTCTGTTCGTTGTTGGCTAAGAATATTTATTGAGGCGCCTGGGTGGTTCAGTGGGTTAAAGCCTTTGTCTTCAGCTCAGACTTTTAATCTCAGGGTACTGGGATCCAGGCCCGCCTCCACCTTTCTGCTCAGCAGGGAGCCTGCTTCCTCCTCTCTCTCTGCCTGCCTCTCTGCCTACTTGTGATCTCTCTGTCAAATAAATAAATAAAATCTTTTTAAAAAGTACCTATTGAGATGAACATGCTGCTTTTTCTATTTTAATTATTTATTAATATGGTAACTTGCATTTTGTATTTACAGCTAAGTTTGGTTTTGCTGTTTTGATTAGTATTTCATGAGTAAGATTGGTTTGTAATTTTCTCATCCTTGCCTGGTTTTGTTATCAGTTATAGTAGTCTCATAAAAAGTTTGGGGAACATACTTTCTTGTCTGTTCTCTGGAAGAGTTTGTGAAAGGTTATCGTTTCTTCCCTACATAAAGCCAATGAAGCCATCTGTCCCTGCAGTTTTCTTGAAAATATTTTTGACTACTAATTCAATTCCTTTAATGGTTATATGATTATTAAACTTTGTTTCTATTTCAATCAGTTTTAGTAAGTTACTGTCTTCTAGGAATTGGTGTACATTTTAAAATTTATTTCCTTAAACTTGTTAATATCCTAATTATCTTTCTAATGCCTGCTACATCTTTTGGATGTGCCTTTTTATTCTTGATATTGTTTATTCCTGTCTTATTTTTTTCTTGATCAGCATCACCAGATATCTTACTGGTATTTTCAGAAGAATCAAGTTTCGGCTTTTAAATCTTCTCTGTTGTATATTTCCTCTGCCACTAGTTTCTTCTTTAGTTTTTATTCCCTTTGCTCTGCTTTTATTTTGCTGTAATTTTTCCGATTTCATGAGATGGATGCTTATTTCATTTATTTTTCAACTTTCCCACTTTTCTAGCATCATTTAAAACTGCAAATTTTCTAGGCACCTGGGTGGCTCAGTTGGTTAAGCGTCTCCCTTCTGCTCAGGTCACGATCCTGGGGTCCTGGGACCAAGCCCCACATCAGCTTCCCTGCTCAGCGAGGAGCCTGCTTCTCCCTCTCTCTCTGCCTGCTGCTCCCCTTGCTTGTGTTGTCTCTCTTTCCCTCTCCCTGTGAAATAAATAAATCTTTAAAAAAAAATGCTGTAAATTTTCCTTTATCTCCTTACTGTCTTACAAATTTTGGTATGATGAATATTTTTTCTCTTTCTCTGTGTGTTATCAATTTGGCGTATTAGGTTTATTTTATTTATTTTTTAAAAAGATTTTATTTATTTGACAGAGAGAAACACAGCTAGAGAGGGAACACAAGCAGGGGGAATGAGAGAGGGAGAAGCAGGCTTCCCGCTGAGCAGGGAGCCTGATGCGGGCTCGATCCCAGGACTCCAGGATCATGACCTGAGCCGAAGGCAGTCACCTAACCAACTGGGCCACCAGGCACCCCACGTATTAGGTTTAGTATAACTTGTTTATTTGTTTTAAATATTTTATTCATTTAGAGAGAGAGAGAGAAAGAGAACGTGAGTGGGGGTTGTCAGAGGCATCCAGAGAAGCAGACTCCCTGGTGTGCAGGGAGCCCTCTTTGGGCTCCCTCCCAGCAACCTGCCATCACGACCATCCAGGTGCCTCATGTTTATTGTTTTTTTCATTGATATTTTTAATGGTTAATTTTTTTTAAGTTTGTTTATTTTAATAATCTCTACACCCAGTCTGTCACTCCAGCTCAGGACCATAAGATCAAGAACTACATGCTCTTCTGACTTAGCCAGCCAGGCACCTCTAATGGTTGTTTTTTTTATTTTGCTTTTCAGCATCTAGTATACACCCAGTAATGAATATTTATTGAAGAAATAAATAAATTATGTGGTGCTTATTTACCAAAAATAAGGTTTTTTAAAAAAATAAATACATATACATATTTGAATGTTCTCTTTTTTTCTTTTATTTATTTGGCAGACAGAGAGATCACAAGTAGGCAGAGAAGCAGGCAGAGAGAGAGAGAGGAGGAATCAGGCTCCCACTGAGCAGAGAGCGCGACATGGGCCTCCATCCTAGGACCCTGAGATCATGACCTGAGCCGAAGGCAGAGGCTTTAACCCACTGAGCCACCCAGGCGCCTGAACGTTCTCTTTCTAACTTTAAAATCATACTAGGATGGCCTTCTTTATACTGAGGTTAACTAGGAATTCCATGGTTTATTTTGGCTTTATGATTGTGTTTCCCCAAAAACGTTTAAATAGTTAATTTTTTTGTAATTTTGTAATCCTGTTTGGTCAGTTTATCTATGAAATGAAATTTGTCTATGAAATGTTAAGTTTGTTAATTGTAGAACAGTTAGAAGTTGTATACTTTAAAAATAGAAAATTTATCCATAACGGTAAGACAGACCTTAGTGAAAAGGCTAGATGTTATCTAGGGGACTTAAAATTTTTCTTCCCCTGAAAATTGACTAATAGACATTGGAGATAATTTATTGACTTGAGGGAAGGGATGACTTCTCTTTGTGAATACACATATTTCCATACCATCCAGAAATTAATGATGCTTGTTCACCATGCTTTTTGTTCCTTTCCTTATAAATTCTGTCCGTAAGTTGTCCACTTGCCACATTTGGCTTTTGAGCACTTGAAATATGGCGAGTCTAAGTTGAAATGTGTAAAGTGTAAAATACATACCACATTTTGAAGACAATATAAAAAAAAGGTAAAATATCCCATTCATATTTTTATATTGGTTGCGTTTTGAAATGGCAGTATTTGGGGGCGGCTGGGTGGCTCAGTTGGTTAAGCGACTGCCTTCGGCTCAGGTCATGATCCCGGAGACCAGGGATTGAGTCCCACATCGGGCTCCCTGCTCGGCGGGAGGCCTGCTTCTCCCTCTCTCACTCCCCCTGCTTGTGTTCCTCTCTGGCTGTGTTTCTGTCAAATAAATAAAATCTTTGGGAAAAAAAAAAGAAATGGCAGTATTTGAATATATTAGATTACATAAAATATTAATAATTTCATCTGTTTCTTTCCATTAATGTAGTTGTAAAAATTTTTAAATTCAGTATGCGGCTTGCATTGCATTCCTGTTAAAGAGTTCTAACCTAATCTCACCCAACAAACACCTGAACATTCATCCATTTTATCTTTTTGACAAAGTTGTATAATGCCTAATACAAAGCATTTTGTCACATGAATTTTTTTCCCTCTGTGAATGATAGAGATAGTTCAAGAATGTTATCTTGTCTACTGGAGTTTTTCCTTTTAGAGCAGATGACACGCCTCTCCTATTTTTATTTATTTTATTTAAGAGTTTTACTTTTCGGGTGCCCGGGTGGCTCAGTGGGTTAAGCCTCTGCCTTCGGCTCAGGTCATGATCTCAGGGTCCTGGGATTGAGGCCCACGGTAGGCTCTCTGCTCAGCAGGGAGCCTGCTTCCTCCTCTCTCTCTCTGCCCTCTCTGCCACTTGGGATCTCTCTCTCTCTGTCAAATAAATAAATAAAATGTTAAAAAAAAAAAGTCCTCACCACATGTAAAAATAAATAAATAAAGAGTTTTACTTTTATAAGTAATCTTTACACCCAACGTGGGGCTCAAACTCACAACCCTGAGATCAGGAGTTGCATACTCCACTGACTGAACAGCCAGCCAGGTCCCCCCTCCTCTCCTATTTTTAGTTTTCTTTTGTCATCTCCCTCCTAGTTTCCAAGATAATTTTTTTCTAAAAAAAAGAAAAAATAATTTTTTTCTAAAAAAAGAAAAAATAATTTTTTTCTGCCACCACTTGTTTATTCTAAACTCAACGACATGATTTTTCCAGTTTTATTTATTTATTTATTTTCTAAGATTTTATTTATTTGTCAGAGAACAAGAGCAGGGGGAGAAGCAGGCAGAGGGTGAAGCAGGCTCCCTGCTGAGGACCCTGGGATCAAGACCTGAGCTGAAGGCAGACCCTTAACTGACTGAACCACCCAGGTGTCCCAGATTTAGTTGACTTATTAATAAACTCCTTTAGTCTGTTTTTTTGTTTGTTTGTTGCAGAATTTGATAAAAATAATGGTGTCTTAAGTTCCCTAGTCATTGAGACATTCGTTCAACTACAATACAGTAGAAGAGGATGAGTAAAATCAGAATTCATGCTCTCAATGAAATGATAAATTTGCTAGCCATGGTGATAATAAATTAACATAAATTGGTACATGTTATAACTAAATAGCATTAATTGCTTCTTGATAGAATTAAATAAAACAGTAAAATTTATTAATACAGAATGAGGTAACCATCCTTGAGGAAGAAAGTTGGTATTTATAAAGGATAAGGTATGATTAGACACTTACTCTGGGTAACTGTTAATGTAAAAATATAGTAAATTAGCAGTGCCTGGATTTGAGTTATCTCACCACTTGCTAGCTATTATGAACTTGGACAGATTATATAATTTGTATGAAGTTTTTTCATCTGTATACTGGAATAATAATAGTTCTCTAATATAATTTATGAGGATTTAGTTAGTTAATTCATTACTTTAAGCAGTGTTTTTGGTATTTAGTCTCTACATATCTCTGCATGCAATGTATATTGATGTATGTCTATAGGTGTATGTATAGATAGAGATATGCAGATATTTGCTACAGATTTAACAAATATTTTCCATGGCTACTGTAGTGTTAATTATTTTATTTTATTTATTTATTTATTTTTTAAGATTTTATTTATTTGACACAGAGAGCCAGTGAGTGAGTGAGTGCATGCAAACAAGCACAAGCAGGAGTGGGGGAGGGTGGGGGGGAGCAGCAGGCAGAGAGAGAGGAAGAAGCAGGCTCCCTGCTAAGCAGAGAGCCCAATGCAGGACTGGATGCCAGGACCCTGGGATCATAACCTGAGCGGAAGGCAGACGCTTAACTGACTGAGCCACCCAGGCACCCCTCATTTTCATTTCAGATGAGAAATATTTGCATTGTTGAACTCAAATCATTATTTCTGTGTTGTTTGTTTGTTTTTAACTTATCTTGAATTTTAAGACCACAAGTATTTAGATACGTAACAGGACTGGCTTGTTTTATTTTTTTTCTGAGATTTAAATTTAAATTTTAAATAAATGTCTACCACAGAAGAAGCCAAGAGCTTTTAAATTAATTCTTTTGGGTCTGCAAATGGTATCCCAAAGTTTAACTGAGTAGTTTAATTGCCCTCTTTTGAAGAATTTAAAGTAGCTACAGCCTTGTGCTCATTGCTGGGTTACTCTGTTGGGATATTTGGGCAGATGATGTACAATCATCATTCAAATACTAGTTATATTGTGTTTTCCAGCTTGAATTAGAGCATTAGAATTGAAGTTTGTATTTTGAATTAGCATGTGTGCAAAATTGTTTCCTGCTAAATGTTTGTCATCAAATGATGTTTTATTTTAAAAAAGTAATGGAGCATGTCAGCAGAAAAAATAAAAATAGAAAAAATAGCTGAAGCACCGGGGTTACTTTTGGACAACCTTTTAAGTCCTTTATTTGTGTATACATGCATGATAATCTTTTGGAAGGCTAAAATATGGTAATTCAGCTGTTAACAGCTTACTTTTCCTATGTAGGGTTGAATTTACTTTAGCATATACTCTTTGGGGTTTATACTGGGGATAAAGCAAGCAAATTAAATTGATGTGAAAAAACCACATTCACTGTTAAATTATTTTTCAAACTATTTTATACATTTATCAGTAAATAGGTAACATTAATTTGAAATATTTAGGGTAAGTGTGCTCTCTATTAAATAAACTGTCTCAAACTCAGTTAAAAAATCCAGAGTCCCTCTTTCAGAACAGTGTCATATCATTACCAAATATGGTAGCCAGGAAAATGGTTAAATAAATTGGCTATAGTATGCTTGTGGAAGATGAATTGCAGTTCAGTATCTTCTTCCCTTTGCAAAATGTTGTTTTGTTCTAATCAATATGATTTTGTGAAAAATAGATGGTGTTGTGCTCAGTAATAGGCAGTTAAACTTAATTTCTCCTATCATATATTCCAGTCTCGTGCCATCTGAAATCTCTTCTTCAGAGCTGTCTGATAGCTCTTACTCCCTTCTTTAAAGCACATGTTCATTAAATTAAGTTCCACTGGGTGCTTTTAAGTGTAGGGAATAAAGAAATAAAGTAGGTCTCTGCATTTAAGAAGCTTGTTCTTGTCTATTGGGTAAAAATACACGTTACAGATTCTGTGTTAAGAGGTTTTTAGTTATTACAGAAGAAAGTAATTTTAAACCAGCTTAAGCAGAGAGAGGAATTTATTGGCTTACATAAATGAAAAGACTGGCCTTGGACATGGGTTGGATCCGACACTTAATGTAATATCCAGAATCTGTTTAATTTTATTTATCATAATGTTGCTCTCTTCTGGTTTGAGTCTGTTCTTGGGCAGCATGTCCTTCAGTGAGGGGTGGCAAAGATGGCCACAGCAATGCCAGAATTAATATCCTGTAAGTTTAGCAGCTTCAATGATAGGCTTCCTTTCCAAATAGTTTCAGAAGTCTTGAGGTTAACTGTAATTGGCCAGACTTGGATCCTCTGATGTGGTTGGGGGTGGGAGGATTGGGAGTAAAGATGTTCCAGTCCTATTTGAACTAGATGGAACAAGAGGGAGATGACAAGATTGCAGAAAGGAAGTTACAGATTCTACTGTCAGAAGGTTATTGAGGCAAAAATAGCATGAAGTCTATGAAAATTGATATAAAAGTTTTATTTGAGCAGAAAAGATAGTTTCTAATAGGAGCTGCTTAAGAAAAGCTTCAGGTGTCTGTCTGTATTTGAATTGGGCCATGAAGGACAATTATAATTTTTCCAAGGCAGAATGAGTAAAGAAAGGACTTTCTAGGTCACTCATTTGAGAATTTTGGCAGTGAAAGAAGAATATTAAAATGGAAGCTACTGGAGTCTAAAGAGGAATGTTAAGATTTTTTTTTCCACCAGTATGTAGAAAATTTGAGCATTTTTATGGCAGAGGAGCAGAAGCAAGTAAGAGAAAATAATACAAAGGAGGCAATAACTGATAAGTAGGGGGAATTCAGCGGGATGAAGGATATAAGCAGAAGGGGACAGATTTAGGAAGGAAAAGGGAACTGTTTATTCTCTGAGGACACTTAAAGGAAGGCGGTAGTGGTGGCTGTGGAAATTAAAACACAAATTTGCTTTTAAATTGGTAAGTGGCTTCAGTTTTGCTTTCTAAAAGTTAGAAGAAAAGGTTGACCAGTTATCTATTCCTATGTAACAGACCATTACAAAATGATTTTGTGGATGAGCAGTTTGGCTGAACTCAGGCTAGGTGGTTTCTTCTGCTGGTCTTGCTTTGGATCACTAATGTGGATGTGGTCATTTGGCCTGTGGATGAATGATCTAAGGTGGTGGCTTCGCTCATTATTTGGTGGTTGGTGATTGACTCTCGGCTGGACCTTTCTCTCCTAGTGCTCTCTCATCCGCTATGAGCATTCCCATAGCAGTGGCTGCACTCAAAAAAGGAAGAGCTGAAGCAGTCAAGTTCTCATGAACTTGGAACTCCCACAGTGTACTTCTTTCATCTTGTATTGGTCAAAGTAAGTCACAGAGCCAGCTCAGATCATGTAGAGAAATAGATCCCACCCTTTATGGGAGGAGAAGCAAAGTAACTTTATAAAGGGGAAGTGTTTGTTGGAGTGGGAGGAATTTGTCCAACATTTTGTGAAAATTTTTAGTCATACAGCCAAATTGAAAGAATTCAAAGTGAATACCCATATGCTTACCAACTAGATTGTTCTATTAATATTTTCCTGTACTTGCTTTAGCACGTTTATCCATCTATAAATCTCTCAGCTAGTTAACTTGTATTATTTTTTGATGAATTTCAGAATAAATAGTAGATATCAGTACTTTCCTAAGTAGTTTGTATATATTTAATAAAAGTCAATATCTGTTTACAGTTTTTCTTGAGATGAAATGTTTACATAAAATGAAGTATACAAATTTTAGTGTACATTGTGCCTAGTTTTGCAGTCTTACACAGAAGGGAAAAACATGGAAAAGCTTTTCAGTGAAATGCCTCAGAAGTTCAACTGTAGTTGTATAAAAGAATTGCAAAGGATGTCTTCCTTGAATATCTCTTTATGTCCTCATCATTAGTAATTTTTTCATTTAGTATTACCCCAACACTTAGCATTTTCATTTGTGTTACATTAATGTGAATTTACTTTGAGTGTTTCCTTACTTTCTGTCATTAAACTTATATTTTGTATATACTATAGACAAGCAGTGTGCTAGGAAAAGGGTGTAAGTAGGAGCTCTCCTGATTTCTAGGTATTCAAACTAGGTGAATCTCAAAATCGGTTTAGATTAATAATAGATGTGATTTATTTAATGCTTATGCTCAAGGCCAATGATAAGCACTTTTTAGTTGCATTATTTCATTTAATCCTTATAATTTAGGAGATAGATACTTTTTCATTTTAAAAGTTAGGAAACTAAGGCATGTGGGAAAGTTTTCACTTGCCAAAGTTTTTACAGCTTCGTAAATCAAGCTGATGTGACTCCAAACCCATAATTAACCCCTGAATCATATTGATTAGAAAAGCAAGAAATGTGCCTTGTTACACAGTAGCTAACTATCCCTTTAATTGGTCATCTTGTTTCATAGGGTAATTTTGAGCTGAACTGTGTTTATCTTAAATAGAAGACTATAAATTTTTATGAAATAATCGATGAAAAAGTTTAATAAACTCTTGTAGCTTACAAGTAAGTATTTTAGCAATTTAAAAAGGAGAAATTTTAACATAACTGTTTTCTTAAACTCTGTGCACCATGGAGCTCAAACTCATAACCCTGAGATTGAGAGTTGCATGCTCCACCAATTGAGCCAGCCAGATTACCCCAGTATTATAACTAATGATTTAACTTCAAATAATCCAATAAAAATGTGGTCAAAACTGTGACAAATTCAGCCGTAATTTAACCTTTGAGTGGAGTATTGCAGCTTCTTGTAGCTTTAATACTTATTTTTTTTTTTAAGATTTTATTTATTTATTTGAGAGAGAGAAACACAGCGAGAGAGGGAACAGAAGCAGGGTTCCTGCTGAGCAGGGAGCCTGGTGTGGGACTCAAACCCAGGACGCTGGGCTCATGACCCTAGCCGAAGTCAGATGCTTAGTGACTGAGCCACCCAGGTGCCCCAATACTCTTATTTTTCTAATCTATGTTACATTATACATTAATAGTTGTCAAATATTATAAACCCTAAATCAATTTTTCATATGATATTTTGATAATAGTTCCTTGATTTCATTGATTAGATATTGAGTACTTTTATTGCTGATTGGCTTATGAGTAATTTAACAAAATAGCAAAAGATTGAAACCATTTTGACTTGCTATTTGCATAACAGCAAACCCTGTTAAAACTCTCGAAAATATGTGACTAACACTTAAGCTGTTTTATGCCAAGAGTCCTGCCAAAAGTGCCATTGGTTAACAGGCTTTGTGACACTTGAAATGAAAGGTTCTTAAGTTCATTTATAGTGAGTGCTTTCCTGTTAGGTCAGGGAATGAGGTAAAGTCATGTATGTCTAAACATATCCCTTAACCGAACAGTGTTTAAGATCTTTTTAAAATGTTCCTTCACCCAGATTTCCCACAACTGTTCTTTTTATTTTATTTCATTTGGTTGTTTATGTGTAAGTGGCCTTAAATCCTAAATCATATGAGGTAGGTTACAAGCAAAATAATTTTAAAAGATCTAATTGAGTGTTATGTTTATTTTTTTATATAGGTC
Organism: Spilogale gracilis; assembly: GCA_004023965.1. Taxonomy (NCBI): domain Eukaryota; kingdom Metazoa; phylum Chordata; class Mammalia; order Carnivora; family Mephitidae; genus Spilogale; species Spilogale gracilis. The sequence goes on along the minus strand of PITA01018797.1, from coordinate 15,626 downwards.
TTGCTATCTTGGAAGCTACAAGAAAAAATAGATTAGGGAAGGTTTGGTCCTTTAAGTGGTCATGGCTCAGATATCCAGCAGTAATGGATTTAAGCAATGTTCATCACATCTGGAACCAACAAGAACAAAAGAAGTGGACAAAGAAGAAGCATTACAGATGGAAGCAGAGGCTTTAGCAAAACTGCAAAAGGATAGACGAGTGACTGATCATCAGAAAGGCTTTGAGCTGTCAAGCAACACCAGACAAAAAGCACAAGTTTATAACAAACAGGATTATGATCTCATGGTGTTTCCTGAATCTGATACTGAAAAAAGAGCAGTAGATATTGATGTAGAAAAGCTTACCCAGGCTGAACTTGAGAAACTATTGCTGGATGACAGTTTTGAGACTAGGAAAACACCTGTCTTGCCAGTTACTCCTGTTCTGAGCCCTTCATTTTCAACACAGGTCTATCTTAGACCTACTGTTCAGCGAGGACAGTGGCCACCTGGATTATCTGGGCCTTCCACTTACACTTTACCTTCTATTTATCAGTCAGCTTATAGCAGTAAACAGACTGTATTCCAAAATGGCTTCAATCCAAGAATGCCTACTTTTCCATCCACAGAACCTATATATTTAACTTTTCCAGGACAGTCTCCATATTTTTCATACCCTTTGACACCTGCCATGCCCTTTCATCCACAAGGAAGCTTACCCATCTATCGTCCAGTAGTCAGTCCTGACATGGCAAAGCTGTTTGACAAAATAGCTAGTACATCAGAATTTTTAAAAAATGGAAAAGCGAGGACTGATTTGGAAATCACAAATTCAAAAGCAACAGTCAACAATCTACAGGTATCTTCAAAGTCTGAAGATATAAGTAAATTCGACTGGTTAGACTTGGATCCCCTAAGTAAACCTAAGGTGGACAATGTGGAGGTATTAGACCATGAAGAAGAGAAAAATATTCCAGGTTTACTAGCGGAGGATCCTTGGGATGCTGTTCTCCTTGAAGGGCAATTACCAGCAAGTGGTCACCTTGAAAGAAAGGTGAACGGAAAATCTCCTTCTGGGGCATCGGTAACAAGAAGCCAGTCTTTAAATATTCGAACAACTCCATTTACAAAAGTCCAGGGCCAAGTATGTCAGGTATAGTCTTTTCTTACTGACTTCTCAAACTCAGTAGTGTAACAGAATTCGTGTTTAACTATGTAATTTATTAGATAAAAGAATTTTTTCATTTTGAATCTTGTTTTCTTTATTCTTAAATGTGCTGTGAATCTTAGATTGTGTGGGAAAGAATTAAATGTGTTTAAGTCTATTGAATAATTAGTTGCTATTAATATTTTTAATAGGATTATAAATTTAAAAAACCTCTAATCAAGGATCTGGCTGTCACTGATAGGCTTTTAAGATCATTTTTTATCTCTCCTTGTCCTCTCATTATATATGGTCCTACTTTCTCTTCTCTCTTTAATTTTTCAGGGTAAACAGGAATTTTGGTTTTTAACCCCATTATGGAAATTTTCCCATATATTGTTTTGTTGATTTTAACCATGAATGAATGAATAGAATGGGGGGGGTAGTAAAAGACATTGAAAGTCTCTCTTTAAACACCTATATTGATAAAAGTCAAGAACAGAACTATAGCCTATGTGGTGTAGTTGCTGAGTTCATATTATCTTACTATCTGTAAAAATTAGTTAAGGGTGGCTGGGTAAGGATGTCTTCTTCCCTCAGAAGAGAGGCAGCAGGGTTTAGATTTCTCCTTTGGAAATACAGTATATCATTGCAGATTTCTATTATGCTCTTATAATATCTCTGGATCTTGGGAATGTTTAAGCCTCATTCTCCCCTTAATGTGAATTATAGCATTTAGCTAATTAGACTGGCACTTAACTACTCTTTAGGCACTGGGAATCAATTAGCCTTTAGGGAAGGAGAAGCAAAATTTTTTCTTTTTTGAAGAATTTATTTATTTGTCAGAGAGCACAAGAAGGAAGAGCACCAGGCAGAGGGAGAAGCAGACTCATGGCTGAGCCTGGAGCCCGATGTGAGACTTGGTCTCAGAACCCAAGAATCATGACCTGAGCCAAAGGCAGATATTTAACTGACTGAACCATCTAGGTGTCCTGCAGATTTTTTTATTTTTAAATTTTATTTATTTATTTGACAGAGAGAAACACAGCAAGAGAGGGAATACAAGCAGGGGGAATGAGAGAGGGAGAAGCAGGCTTCCCACCGAGCAGGAAGCCCGATGTGGGCCTCGATCCCCGGTCTCCGAGCCGAAGGCAGTCACTTAACCAACTGAGCCACCCAGGCGCCCAGATTTTTTTTTTATTTTTAATTTAAATTCAATTAGCCAACACATAGTTTCAGATGTAGTGTTCAATAATTTATCGGTTGCATATAATACATCATATCACATGACCTCCTTAATGCCCATTACCCAGTTACCCCATGCCCCCACCCATAATAATCGTATTTTGTATGATTTTGGGTGGGTGTATTGGGTTGTGACTTTGAAAAGCCCATTTTGAAGATACTTTTTTTTTTTTTTTTACTTTTTTTATTTGACATAGAGAAACACAGCTAGAGAGGGAACATAGAGGGAGTGAGAGGGAGAAACATGCTTCCCTCTGAACAGGGAGGCCTGAGACCCTGGATTCTGGGATCATGACCTGAGCTGAAGGCAGATGCTTAACAACTAAGCCACCCAGGTGCCTGAATAGGTTAAGTTCTTTCAAGCTTTTCAATATTTACAAATTTAGTCACATAATCTCTCAATACTTTGAAAAATCACAAGTTAATTATACATTTTAAATTGGAATCCTAGTGCCAAATTATTTTCTCGTCCATCTTGTCGTGGTTTTTGTTTTTACAAAATAACAATCATCTTCTAAAGCATTTAAAAGGAGAAGGGGAAACTTTAAGCCATGAGTCATCAAAAAAAAAAAAATAGAAAAAAGAAAAAGAAAAAGCAAAGGCGGAGGGGGAATATACCTAAAAGAGGAATTGCTGGTAATTCTGTTAGCTTTTTGAGGCATTACCAAACTGCTTTCCATAGTGGTTGCACCATTTTACATCCCACCAGCAGTGTATGAGAGTTGCAGTTTCTCCATATCCTTGTCACCACTTGTTATTGTCCATTTTTTTGGATTATAGCCATCCTGATGGATATGGAAAATATCATGGTTTTAATTTACATTTCCTGATGATTAATGATGTTTAGTATCTTTTCATATGCTTCATTGGCCATTTATGTATATTTTTGGAGAAATGTCTGTTTAAGTCATTGCTCATTCTAAAAATTGGATTGTTTGTGGCAACTTTATTTATAATAGCTCCAAAGTGGAAACAATCCAAATGTCCTATTAGATGTTGAATGGGTAAACCAAAGTTCATTCAGTGGAATATGAAATCATGGTATATGTAATAAAACAAACCTTAAAAACATAAATGAAAGAAGCTAGATACAAAACACCATGTATTGTACGATTCATTTTATATCATATGTCCAGAAAAGGCAAATCCATAGAGAAAGGAAGCAGATCAGTATTTTCTAGGGGTGGGGGAAGGTGGGAATGAAGGTGATTGCTTAATGGGTATAAGGGTTTTGGGGGGGGGATGATGAAAATGTTCTACAATTAGACCATTTCAGTGTTCTGACCATACTGGTGATGACCACACAACATTGTGAATGTACTGAAGGTGGTGAATTGTCATTTTTATTTTTATTTTTTTATTTCTTAAGATGTTTATTTATTTGACACAGGGAGAGATCACAAATAGGCAGACAGAAAGAGGGGGAAGCAGGTTCCCCGCCGAATAGAAAGCCCGATACGGGGCTCCATCCCAGGACCCTGAGATCATGATCTGAGCTGAAGGCAGAGGCTTAACCCTCTGAGCCACACTGGTGCCCCGAATTGTACGTTTTTAAATGGTTAAAACAGCCCATCCTGCTCAGGTCAGGTCACTGCCGGATTCACGCTTGGGTCAGTGTTCCAAGGGAGACATCCCTCCCTTTTATGGGTGGGTCTCCTTTTTATGGGCGAAGCATGACAGCATGAGGGATTAGGGATTTCAGCTGTTTTCAGGACAATTGTCTAGAATTTAGAGATCTCAGGAACTATGGAATGTTGCAGTCTCTGCTGTCAGAGAAAACGAAGCTCCTGGTCCTGTAGGAAGCTAAGTGAAGGCTCAGTCCTCCCACTGGTAGAAGACAGAGCCCTTGATTGTCCATGCAATTCAGAATCAGCATCCAGGTCACTTTCAAACAATTCTCCTTGCATCACACTTTTGTATGCATGTATTCATATCTCTATAATATGTGCATTGTGACCATAATACATAGATTATCTTGAATTTAATAAAATATTTATGAATGACTGGTTTATTTCATTATCTGTCAAATTCTAACTTTCTCAGGATTGAGAGGTCATTTATCCACTAAGGGAAACATTATTCCAGGTTAGCTGAGATTACCATTCTAGATGAATTGTGGTTACATCTTAAAGTTTCTGGATCACTGGAATTGTTTACTGTCCAGTGATCCAAGATCAGAACTCAGAACCTAAGAGCTACATTCTTTTTATCTTTATATAGATGTTCAAGCTGCATTTTTTTTTTTTAATAGTTACAGAGACAGTAGAGAGTTCCTAAGAATCCTCTGAGGACAGAATGACAGCAAAAAAATAGACATACCTATTTTATAATTGAGGAAATGTAAAGTAAATTAAGGAATTATTAATTTTTTCATGTAATAGTATTGCAGTGAAATGAGCTCTTAGGTTTTAGAGATGCATACTGAAGAATTTGCAAATGAAATATAATAAATTCATAGTTTTTATAAAATGAGGAGCTGGGAATGGGGTGCTTATAGATGCGATAAGATTGGCTGTATGTTGATAATTATTGAAGTTGGTGATGGATATGTGGGTCTTTTATTATGTTCTCTCTACTTCCGTATGTCTGAAAATTTCCATAATAATACATTAGAAGTTAAGAAAAGTCATAGAACTATTCTTAAGAAGAAAAGCTGGCCTTCAGACCCATTTGACTCTAAAATCGCTCTTCCCTTCCCCCCTTTAATGAATAGAACGTGTATAGTTTCCTGTTACAGGTGATAGTCAAACATGGGTGAAATAATCAGCTTCATGAACTTGTATGTCACAGTGCTCCATAGAGGAATTTGGGATTATTCAGTCTTGATTTTCTGTGCTTTGGGGTGGGAGGAGGAGGTAAAATTTTGGAGTTTAAGTGGAAAGATAACTTTTTCAAAAATTTCCCTAAGTGATATAGCTAACCTCTTTCTTGGACTGGCATTTGGAACCTCTTGATTAGATAACTTTAAATTTAGTTTCTTCATACCTTACAGGAGCCTTTCAAGTTGGGAAGATGAGAAGACAAATAGCAAAACATAAAAATAAAGTACCCTGGAAATAGTTTCTTTGCAGCTTAGGTTGTTAATACTTTTTTTTTTTTTAAGATTTTATTTATTTATTTGACAGAGTGAGAGATCCCAAGTAGGTAGAGAGGCAGGCAGAGGGAGGAGGAAGCAGGCTCCCTTTCTTTTGGTGGGGACAGGACTATGATAACCCATGTACCTTTCATTGTTTCCCTTCATATATCTTTTTCTCCTTATTTTTAATATTTGTCATATTGCATCTTGATATTTTCCATATTTGTGGTGCTTTCAGAGAATATCTTACAGGACTAACGAGGATAGGTAGTTTCCTAAAGATAGAAGTTTTCCATCGCAAGATCTGGGAAATCAGATCATGTGCAAGTTGCGGAGAACTGCTAGATGCTCAGACTCTAAGAGTTAACTAGGCTTCTAAGCAGCAGTTTTAAGAGAAACCTGTTAGATTTTGCTTTAAGTATGGGGTGGGACACTTGGGTGGCTCAGTCAGTTGAGTGTCTTAACCCTTAATCTCTCTCAGCTCACTGTCTTGATCTCAGAGTCGTGAGTTTGAGCCCCACATTGAGCTCTATGCTGCTGGGTGTGGAGCCTATTTAAAAAATTTTTTTAAAGTTTAAGTATGGGGTAGGGGTTAAGGATCAAGGAGTAAGCAAACTGTTTATGAGAAACATGGGTATGCAAAATGAGGTAAGCAAAAATAACACGACTTGATCAGCTGAGCAGTCAAATTGGAGCTTGATTACTAGAATGTATATATCAGCAGCTTTACTAAATGGCACTGTTTCTGAATTGAGGTGGCTTAGGCTACCTGCCCAGTCTTCAGGGAGTGTAACTGCAGCTTGGCTGAGGAATGCAGTTGTTAATCATTCCATTATACTCTGCTCTATTAAAATACCATCTAATAATTTTGTCTGAGCACCACATTCTAAAAGAGGCCACTAGCAAACTAAAGTGTCTTGAAAAGAGACGACTACAGTTTTCAGGATCTAGAAGCTATGTCCTTTAAGGAACTGTTGGAAAGATTAGAAATGCTTTGCCTGAAGAAAAGAATTTTTTTTTTTGGTAGAAAATATTAATTGGAGATAAAGTCACTTCCTGAGTTTCTTCATCTGTGAAATAAAGATGGTTATGTTGTGGAATCATTGAGCATGACAAGAAAGAATTTTTGAGACGTTTCATGGTGCAACTTAGTTTAATTAGAATGGGGGCAGGACCCATGGGCAAAAAGAACTTAACTTGTATGAAGTTGGTGGTTACATACTTAGTGCTCAAGGGGGAGGGAATGTGCAGGGAGTATTAAATCATTAGATGTCTTTGAATTTCTACTCATGAAACTACTTTCATCGTATTTCTCTGGTGCTTATCATTCAATTTGATATTAATTATTGGTGAGATTTACAGGTAATCATAGGACTCTTGAAGAATGTAGCAACCTTATCGAAATTATGCAGGCTGTCAGTCTGCATTCTGGGCTAAAGGTGAACACTTTTCTGCTTCTGTCCTTCATCAATTAGACTGCATGAGTTCTGGGATCCCTTTCAGGAATAATATTTAAAGTTTGGAAAGTTCCCATGTGAGAGGAAGTGAACTTTTTCTTTTAAAGTTTTATATTTTGGGGGCACCTGAGTGACTCCGTCGGTTAAGCATCTGCCTTCAGCTCAGGTCATGATCCCAGGGTTCTGGGATCAAATCCCATATCGGGCTTCTTGCTCATCAGGGAATCTGCTTCTCCCGCTACCCTTCCACCCTGCTCGTGATCTCTCTCACTCTCTCAAATAAATAAATAAAATCTTTAAAAAGAAATAATGTTTTGTATTTTGGACATAGTTTCTCAAACCAATTCAGGAAGTACAATAACTGAAAATCATGGTATCCTAGATGAAATAGTGATGTACTAAATTTCACAATATATCAAGTTTTGTGCTAGATTATAACAGACAAGTGGCAGCAGGTGCTGAAAGTTTTATAGAAAGGTTAAAATTAAGCAAATTTGTTTATTTTTTTATGTGAATTGAGAAATTCAAGGTAGAAACTAAGAGTCCATTGTTCCAGAAAATAGAACAAGGACCGATGAGGAAGGAAATCCAAAGAGGCAGGTAATATATTTAAATATCAACAGTAGAACTTAAAAATAGCCATTTATTAATAGATGGTTTCTATCAGGTTATTTAAAAACTTTTCCCTGAGATTCATATTTTGGGGGGAGGGGGAATAAGATTGCAATGCTTATTCTTTATAATTACATGCTTAAGTATTCATTTCCTCTAAGAATTTTAGCTTTGTGGTAAAAGAGTGTTTTTCTTCTCACTCAGCAAGCTTATTTCCTGTTTCCTTCTGGTGTCTTTTGTTAATAGTCTAAATGCTTTGGTTCAAAAGGCAGCATAGAATTTAAAACCATCTTATGGCAACCTAAGTTTAAATCAGACTTTTAGTTAATAGCTATAAATTTAGCTACTTTGAGCAGATTGCAAAGATTTTAGTAATCAAATTATTTTCATAGAACTGGCTTTGCAAAGTTCCATGGATTTAGGTGCTTTCTGAAAGTTAACTGTATTAACACTATAAGCGTTTATATCTGCCATTGGCAGAATATCTATCATTAATTTTAAACAAGGGGAATTTTTTTTTTTTTTTTAGATTTTATTTTGCGGGGGAGGGGCAGAGGGAAAGGATATCCCAAGCACACTCCACACTGAGTTTGGAGCACGTTTTGGGGCTCCATCTATAACCCTGAGATTATAACCTAAGCTGAAATCAGGAGTCAGATGCTAAACTGACTGAACCACCCAGGTGCCCCTAAGTAAGAGGGAATACTGAACAAAATGATTTTCATTGTCTAGCTGTACGTAGTAGAACTATTTGGATAGCTTAGTGAAATCTTTGTAAAACTTTTAAAATTCAGATAAGGAAGTGATTAACTTTGTTCCAAATAATAACTGATACACACACACATAATGCTTAAAGTACATTTATTGAAAATTTAGAGGGTTCCTGGGTGACTCAGTGGTTAAGTGTCTGCCTTTGGCTCAGGTCATGATCCCAGGGTCCTGGGATAGAGCCCCACATCAGGCTCCCTGCTCGGTGGGGAGCCTGCCACTCCTCCCACTCCCCCTGCTTGCGTTCCTTCTCACTGTGTCTCTCCCTGTCAAATAAATAAAATATTTTAAAAAAAGAAAAGAAAATTTAGTGTGGGACAGTACGGCATGACCCTTGCATCGGTGTAGGTGTAAAGCTTTCCCATATTCCTAAAACTGCTTTGCAAAGTATATATTGGTAGAGTTTTGTGAATTATTTCAAACCTTCATCACTTTCTTTAATGTACCCTTTCCACCTCCTCTGGTGGATGACTTTTTTTTTTTAACTGCTGAGGTTAGGACCATTTTTTGTATACTTGCCTATCTCAGATTTGCCTCTTCTTTCTGGTTTGGATGGAAGAGCTATTCACTTTTTTGAAACTTAACTCTTTCCGCTCTTTTCTTGTTTTTGTCTCCCCAGAATATTTTCTACCATTACTCTTTAAAGAAGAGTTTGTAGTTACTGCCTTTGCAGTCTTTCACCATCCTCTCCTGTTTTCATCATATTGCAGAAACTTGTTTTTGGTAATAAGAATACTGATTGCCAATCTAGTGACCATAATCACTGTCCAACTCTTTTGCTTCATTTGCAACAGTTGACTGCATCCTTTCTTTGAAACTTTTCTTCTGTGGCCATCCTTAAATCTACTTCCGAGTTTTCCTCCTGTTGCCTTTGAATCCTTTTCCTTTGTCTAGCTTCTCAATGTAGGCATTTCTCCAAGGTTTTGCTCTTGTCTTTAATATCTCTTACCTGTACTCCTGGTTGATGCTTAATTTTGAGGCTCCAAGTTAGGTTGAAAGCTACTGGTCTACACTCCTGCAATGATATGACTCCTTGGTTCTCTGTGGTTGAGATGCCCTGATGGTTAATTTTATGTCTCCATTTGATTGTGCCCTGGGGTGCTCAGACATTTGGTCAGACATTAATCTGGGTTTATCTGTAAGGGTCTTTCTGGATGAGATTAATATTTGAATCAATAGACTGAGTAAAGGCAGATTGTCCTCTGTAATGTCAGTGGACCTCATCCAACCAGTTCAATGCCTGAATAGAACAAAGCACCTGACCCTACTTCTAATGAGGGGAAATTCCTCCAGCCTGACTGCCTTTGAGCTGGAACATGGGTTTTTTCCTGCCTTTGAACTCCAACTGAAACACCGACTCTTCCTGGATCTTAAGCCTGCTGGACGAAGATGGGAAATATACAGTTGTCTGGGGCCTCCATCTTGCCAACTGACTGATCTTGAGACCTGTCAGCTTCTATAATTACAGGATCCAATGTTTTATAGTAAATCTCTTTATATATATGTATATATGGGATATCGCTGTCTTATTGATCTTGATGGATGCCTACAGCCATTAGCAGAGAGAAATTTCCAGTAGAAAACTGCAGAAATGAAATGATCCTCAAATCTGTGCCTTTAGCTCTGGAATAGAATACTTCTAGATGGAAATCAAACAACTACAAGAATTTACAAACCTAGAATACTTACTAGAGAACACACTATCCCCCACAGACCTCTTCTTTCTTTGTTCTGTATATTAGATAATAGCATTCGCACTTTTTATTTGTCTCCGTCATTTGTTGAAAAATATTTGAGGATACAATGTATAGGTTACAGATGAATCATTCACAGACCTAATCCTTAAAGAACTTGGGTTAGAAGGAGAAACACTGTGTGCATATACCTGTAGGACAAAATAGAAAGCCTTGAATGCTACACGAAGCTTTGTATATGATTAATGGAGAAAAGATGATTTGATGTCTAGGCTGTGTGGAATTAAAGGGAGGGACTGGAGGGCAAGAGTTGAAGGAATAGGTATAAAGTGTAAGATGTTAAAAAAAAAAGTTTCAGAAAGAATGGAGAAAAACGAAAACACCTGATGTTATTGTATGAGAGACACATTGGCAGCTCAGCTGTTTTTTACTTTGTAAAAACAAAATAAAAGAACATTTTGAGTTAACTTTTCAGGTGGTGGTATTATCTTGATGTATGACTAGAGAATTAGTTATAGTTTATTCTGTCACTGTCAGTTGAAACTTATATAGAAAATTGCAGAAATTAAATGATCTGAGTGATCTATGATCTATAATCTTCTTGAAAGACCTAATTCATGAAAGGTACTCTGAATAATACAGTTTTTTAGTTAAAAAAATCTATAAATGCCATTAAGGAGATTCAAAATCTGTTAATAAGTAAAACATGAAAAAGAATTAAGGAAAGATGGTTTTTGGATCAAGCAAAAGTACAAGTTTTCTATAGCATTGCTCTTGCAAAGGTCATAAGGATGTTTTTCTCAGTGTGTTTTTAAGGTTTTTGGGGGAGACTTTCTTAAAAGGTTAGAATGACAGCATGATTAAGCATGTGATTCTGAAACTAGGCTCCCTGGTTTGAAATCTTAACTCTGATTACATTAGCTGTGTGATTTTGTGTTGATTAACTTCTCAGTGCCACATTGTAAAATGGGGATTTTAATATTACCCACCTACTAGTGCTTTGTAAGAAATAAATAAAACATATACAGTTATAAATTTCTTATACCAGGCTTGACATGTAAGAAATGTTCAATAATTGCTAGATTTTGGGGTGGGGTGGTAAAATACACATAACCAAATTTACCATCTTAACCTTTTTTTTTTTTTTTATCTTAACCATGTTTAAGTGTATAGTTCAGTGGTATTAAATACATTCACATTGTTGTACAACCATCACTACCATCCATCCCCATAACTTTTCATCTTATAAAACTGAAACTATACTTATTAATAACTCTGTTCTCCCTTTCCCAAATTGAACCAATGATTGGGAGTCTTTTGAATTGGATATAAAGTTCTATAAAAATATAACATTCAGTAGAACTAGAACTAGATAGAATTATCTTCAGAAGGCTTTCTTTCACATTATGACAACTATAAGACAATGTAATGATGTGGTGTTTGGTTCTTAGTACTTCGAAGTGGTAGGAGGGGAGAATTGTTTCATGCTGAGTAATCATAAAGGGGATTGTAGATGAAGTAGCATTTTGTTGGGCCTTTAAAAATAACAGATTTTGACTTGGGTTGTGAGGGCAGGTTAGGAGGAAGTCATTGAAGACAAACATTTAGAGGCAGGATAGTTTGTGTTTTATAGGAACAGGATATGATTCAAACTAATTGGAACATAGAAATCACTTGGGAAGTTCTGGGAAATGTGATTGGATTAGATTATGGTAAACTTGATATGTCTGGCCAGAGGATTTATAGAAATATCAAATCCTATTTTCAGGGTTGTCTGGTTGGTTTATTTGGTATAAGGCTCGTTTCTGTAACACAAATGAACTCATATAATTGGTAAATATTGGCTTGATGTCAGTAAAATGGAGAAGTGGCATTAGTTCAAACACAGTCTGTACAGCATGTAACATTTTAAAACAATCAGAAACAAACTTTCTCATAATTCAAGAGATAGCCTTAGTAATAGAGAAAATATTAAGGAAAACATTGGAAATCCTGCAGAAGTGTTGTCTTCTAGTGAAGATGGTGGTTGAATGAGTGGCTTTGAGAACGATTCCATATTCTGTATTCCATATTCTCAGTGTTAAACTCTGATGAAGACCATTAAGTGCAGAGAAGTTGTGAAGACCTTTCTCTTTGCTTTAAGAACTTTCGTGAAGATGTCTGCATCCTAGATTATATTTTTAACTTCACTAAAATTGGTCTTCACTAGAAGCAGGAGTTCTGGGGTTTAAGGCTTCAAAGGATCCAAGATCATAATGCTAGGTGCAAATTCAAATGGAGATTTAACTGTGCATGTATTTTTATAAGAACTTGTTATTGTAGTTGAGGCTGTGATTACAAAGTTATGCTGATTTTTGAATAGTTTGCTTTAATTCTGTTTTCCCCATGGGTTGTTATTTTTCGTTGTGATTTTTCTAGAACTCAAGGTTTGTTTTGTGTCGTCCTCCCCCGCCCCCCCCCCTGCCTTAAATGTGCATATCACATTCTAGGAGAAAGGGCTCTGACACATTTTAAAAGAAGGAAATTCATAGAGGAATTATTGCTGTAATTTTTCTGACAAGTTCTTTTTGTGTGCCATGGTCATTGAATTCCATTAGAATTCTTGAAATATATGTATTGTATTTTCATTCACTTAATTTTGAATTGAGAATAATGCAATTTTAATTTAATTTCAGTTTAATTTCAAAGGAAATTTACATTTGAATTTTGTGTCAGACTAAGTATTTTAATGTAGTAAGTCAAAACACCTCTAAATGGGGGTGCCTTGGTGGCCCAGTCCTTTAAGCATCTCTTGGTTTCAGCTCAGGTTATGATCTCAGGGTCATGAGATCAAGTCGTGTGTTGGGCTCTGCCTTTAGCATGGAGTCTGTTTAACATTCTTTTCCCCTTCCCTCCCTCCTCTTCTGCTTCTCCCCTCTCCGCACAGCTCCACTCAGGCACTTGCACACACTTCTCTCTCCCTTTCAAATAAAATCTTTTTTTAAAAAGACACTTCCAAATGGACTCTGCTGTTTGGCTCTGCTTGGGTAGTGAATTTATCTCATTAAAGTATTGCACATAGAGTTTGATGAGACATAAACTTAACTTTTAAAGGACTGTCAGGATGTTTGCATAAGTTTATTAACATGGAAAATGCCTCCTAACTCCTAAACTCATTCTCTTACATAAAGAACCAGCTGCTTTGTTGGAATTGGGCCAAAGTTGAAAAAATAGTATTCCTGGTTACTAGAGGAGTCCCAGATGGGCTTGATCTTTTAACTTTTTTAAAATAGCGTAGTCCTTTAATTTTATTCAGCTGTTAATTTTCTGAAGCATTTATTTGGGGAAGATTTTGAATGGAAATATCTTTAGCATTCTATTCTTGATGAGCAATACAAAGTATAGCATACTTCTACTTTTGAGCAAGTAAAATCAATGAACTTCAAGGCTTAGCTGGTTTTATTTTTACAAAGAGTAGAAGTCTATAGTATAAAACTTTGCTAGTGATATGGTTTATTTTCCCTCCACATCTTTGTACATATTGTTATAAAAATGTGTTTGTGCTGTACTGCTATTTAGCATTTGGGGATCTTTTACTTTTAAAATAAAAACATTTTTTTGGTTACAGAAAGACCCAAATGGGACCAGTAGTTTGTCAACTGGAAATTCTCTTCTACAAGAAATTGAAGTACAGAATGAGGAGGTGGCAGCTTTTTGTCAGTCCATTACAAAGTAAGGAATTTTTCTTTATAAATTAAAGATTTTTTAAATTAAGTACTTGCTTTTAAAAAGTTAACTTGAGGGGCGCCTGGGTGGCTCAGTTGGTTAAGCGACTGCTTTCGGCTCCCGTCATGATCCTGGAGACCTGGTATCGAGCCCCACATCGGGCTTCCTGCTCGGTGGGAAGCCTGCTTCTCCCTCTTTCAGTCCCTCTGCTTGCGTTCCCTCTCTAGCTTTGTTTCTCTCTGTCAAATAAATGAATAAAATCTTAAAAAAAAAAAAAAAGTTAACTTGAAAACAAGCTTAGTACTAATTAAGATTTTTAAAATTTTAATTGTGTTCTCTCTGTAGCTAAAATTTTGAGATGGTTAATTAACCCATTAATACCAATTGCAGTTGAACCTGTATCCTTCCTTATCTGTTTAGTTTGTGAGTGTTTAGAAGAAAAAATTGACGTCAGACAGCTACTTTATTAACCATTGAAAACACGGCTTAAACATATATAAGTTTTGGTACACTTAAAAAATGCCTGTTTTTGTTTTAGGGAGACCTAGTTTACTGTAAACTTTCTGACATTCAAGAAACAGGAGATTACAGGAGGAAATGTTAGAAAAATGCATTTCTAAAATATTCTTTTTATCTTAAATATGTCTAATACTTCTTGTAGGTGAGGAAACTGAGCCTCAGAGAAGTTACCTACTAAAATTTACTCAACTAACCAGCAGCAGAGTCAGGTCTCCTTTGCTTCTATTCGGTGTGTTTTCTTTCCATTACATCACTGTATTAGTCAACTGCTGTTGTGAGTGCTAGAAACCCATCTTAAACTAGCTTAAATAAAGAACAGTCATGTATTGATTCATAAACCCCTATAGCAGAAAGAGGAGGGATGAAGCAGAAATCAATTCTAAGCAAGACCTTGGAATTCATACACTTGAGTCGATGCCTCCACCCTTTGGATTCCCCTTTCCCATTTTCATCCTTTCCTTCTTCCTGCCCTTCCTCCCTACGTGTTGGCTTCATTTTCTAGTACTGCAGATGGGGTTTTGAAGGCAGGGAATATAGCCACTCATAACTTACTTTATATTCTAATGGTCTTCCTGACAGAGAGGAAAGGGAGTCTTCTCAGCCAGCACCAGATAGAAAAATCCCACGGAAGGAAAGACTGGAACAACAAACATTGTGGCCAAGGGTTGAGATCTGTTATCAAAAGAAAGTATATCACCACTGACGGATTTATTCGTTGAATTCAGTATTTTCCTCAGCGTGGTCTGCTTTAAGCAAAGCGGAGTCTGGGGTTCCCAAATAATTTTTGAGTATATACATCATTTTAATGTTAACTGGATTTTCTAGAATATTGGTAATATTTCATTAAAATTCTCTTTGTTACTTTTTTTTTGTCTTTGTTACTTTTTTTTTTTTTTTAAGATTTTATTTATTTATTTGACAGAGAGAAACACAGTGAGAGAGGGAACACAAGCAGGGGGAGTGAGAGAGGGAGAAGCAGGCTTCCCACTGAGCAGGCAGCCCGATGTGGGGCTCGAACCCGGGTCTCCGGGTTCATGACCTGAGCCAAAGGCAGTCACTTAACCAACTGAGCCACCCAGGTGCCCCGTCTTTGTTACTTCTTAACTAGCATTTCTTTTCTTCAGAATACCTTAGGGGAGAAAAAGAAGAAAAATATAGTGCCACATTTTTTCCCCTGCAAAGGTTACTCTTTTTTTTTTTTAAGATTTTTTATTTATTTGACAGAGAGAAACACAGCCAGAGAGGGAACACAAGCAGGGGGAGTGAGAGCGAGAGAAGCAGGCCTCCTGCGGAGCAGGGAGCCTGATGTGGGACTCGATCCCCGGTCTCCCGGATCATGACCTGAGCCGAAGGCAGTCGCTTAACCAACTGAGCCACCCAGGCACCCTCCCCTGCAAAGGTTACTCTTTTTTTTTTTTTTTTTTTTT